>BOPP01000137.1:774946-905384 GCA_017312745.1 Gryllus bimaculatus | reverse complement strand
TCCGGGTGAGTGAGGAAACAAACTTAGTCCCCCGCCTTTTAACATTGAGTGAACCGGCCCTGGTGTGATGATTGTGGTATACCTGGTAGTAAGCATGGCCGATCTCTGCATTTTGTGATAGTAATGGTTGAACAAAATATTTAGTACATTGCGGCATTTGTCATATTCAATGACAAACGTATTATTGGAGTGTGACAAATGCTAATTTCTGTTTTCGGATGTCTATTGTAAACTGAGAGTTTTTCGTATCATTTTATTTGACTTCATTTAAGTGTTTAATTAAAATGGGTGATGAAAGCGAAGTAATTGAAAATGACTTAAAGAAACAAGATAAATATGTTAAAGATTCAAAAACGAAAAGGTAACTATAATAGCACAGATTTAAAAATAACTTTCAAAATATAACGTAATAAGTTGATTAAAAAGAAGTGTATGTTGTTTGTTGATACTATTTGTGGTTAGGTTCTTGAATTATGTTGTTTATAAGGACAGACACTTTCTGCTTGTAAATCTTAAAACATGACTTATCAATTATCTCCTAATGCTCACTATTTTCAAGTGGATGAGCAGTAAATAATTATTTCTGTTGTGAAAGTTCATGATATAAAACCACATCTGTCTCTGAATGTAAATTTGTGTGTGTTGCAATGAAATTGAGAAAATGTAAAAATTCAAAGAATTTGAGTTTTCAAGAATGTCAATGTACATTTTCTAATAGCTTGTTATTATTTCGTTTTTAAGTTACTATATTTAATTATTAATGAAGATATCTGTAAAAAATTCTATTATTACTTAAAATAGTAATTGTAAATTAGTTATTGTTTTGTTATTGGTATGAAATATTAATTCTAATGGTATGTAAACTCTGCTTAGCACATCCATTTCTTTTCTCTGTTATATTATTAATAAATGCTGCAATTGTTGCAGGCATCAAGCATCAATACAGTACTGTTGACTTTCTGAAATGTAAGAATTGGCACTTTCTGTGTGTGAATTTTTAAGTGTTTATCAGAGAAAACCAAGTGTTCAGCACATAATGCACACATTCACAGTTTATTTGATTTGGTATTGTGATTAGTGTGTCATCTAACTTGTACAGAGCATAATGTTTTAAGTCATGATAGTTGTGTTTTCTTCAGTTTGAGGTAGTTTCTCATGTACACTGTCAGAGTGGTTGTTTTGGAATGAATGTATTGAGTGAGTACACTGTACCAGTAAATAATTTAGTTAAGGAAAGAGGAGAGACATGGAGAAAGAAATAGGGGAAGTTTATGAGCGAGGAAAGAAAGACAGTAAAGAATATATCTGTCATATGTGAAATACTTCAATTTGTAAAAAAAAAAAAAAAGTGTGAATCCACAATGTAATTCAGAAAGGAAGTATTGATTAACTGAAAAATTAAATAATTTATCTTCCAAAATTCTTAAAGGAAGTTTGTATGTGAGAAGAATAAAATTATGAAGGAAAATTGTGAATGGAGTTTCAACAGTTTTGTTATTATTAGCCTCTGATTCTTTTTGATTTGAATTGTAATAGAATGTGGCTAGTGAACAGAGATTTAAAAACACTCCCATTATTTTTTTTTTAAGTTCTGCCAAAAAGAGGAACAGACGCAAAAAGAATAATGTTGGAAGCAGTGGAGAATCAGGAAATCTGGGAAATGGAAACAACAAGGATGGAAATGATGGAGAAAAGGGTCTGGAAAATGTTATGGATGAAGACATGCAAGGCGGCTGTAATATCTCAATACAAGTTAGTATCATTTAATGAAAGGAATATGTGTATTTTTAATTTTGTGAAATTAGTTTTGTGTGATAATAATTATTGAAATAAATACAGCTGATGTTTTGATTTAATTGCATTGATATTTAGGATATTCGTAAAGCAATGGAGGTTCTGTCGTTTCAACAAAAACCAGCTAAGACAACAGAAGAAGCTTTGCAGAAGCAGTATCAATTTTGGAACACACAACCTGTTCCGAAAATGGGTATGTGTTTTAGATATAGTGTTTCTTTTGATACTTCCATTTTTTTGTACTTTGTTTTGCAAATGATGTATACTGGTTTCTTGGAGATTAAATGTCCTTGCATTGTTTGAGATGTACTAAACAAATTTTGCCTATGAAAAAGAATACTTGATGTATAAAATAAAGTGAGAGAAAAAATTTCAAAATGTGTTTTATAATAAACTTCTAACAGATTTACGAAAGTATAATATGCCACATGAAGTATCAAAGTATAAATGAACAAATTTAAACTGAAATGCAATAAAAAATATTTTACTGTGGTTATTAAGGTTATCACTTCAATTTAATTTTAAATTCATCAGTTTGTAATTTGAAATTTAATTTTGGCATAGAATGTTAGATAATGCCATGCAAATAGAATTTAATAGCTTAACTTTGTAACAGAATTTTTCTTTTTACTCTTAAAACTTTCGAATATACTAAGAGGGGAGGATTTTATATTTTCTGACTAATAGAGATCAGTAATTTTATAATGACAATGCCGAAATCTAAGAGTAGAAAATTGTATTTGTTTCTGATATGTTATTTTGCTGTAATAATTGAAAATTTAGTATATTCATTTTAGATAAACAGATATTTAATGTTTAATGGTGTAAGGAAACTGGACAAATAACAATCTGATATCTTTGTTACTCCATCATTGCTACTTTTTTATTAGTTGCTATAGAGTGTTCATTGTAGATAAACTGAATTCTGAATTTTTTTTTCAGATATAATATTTCATCAATTTTATGTATTAAGTTGTATTCTGATTTTTTGCTACGTTTGACTGACTGTACTGACCATATGATAGATACTTCCATATTTCTTTATTTATTGTACTTGGCAATAAATCTGATTCATTTCGTTGTCTCAAGTGTTTTACCTTGTTTATTGATACATTTTCTGGAAACAATTTTTTAAAACCGTTTTTTGTGTAGTTCTACTTATTATGTGTATTTTTCAAAGATATACCAAAATTAAACAATTTTTGAAGTCATAGTATTTGTATGAACTTCAAGACTGAAATAATCAGTGTTAAATTCCATATAGTAAGATTCTATTATAAAGTTTTCCTAGTACTTACCCACTTTTGTCATATATAAAAGAACAAATGAATTTGTTGTAACATAAAATTCTTCTTTTTTGTAACACTTCAACTCACTGTAGTATTTAATTTGTACTTTATAAAGAGATGTACATATTGCATTTTTGACATGAATAGCCAGAGAACATTGAGGTTTACAGTAGTAATATAGTAGGGGTAAGTGGAATTGAGTAGATGAGACAAACATAAATTTCAACAAACTAGGAGAATTTTACAATGGACTGCCATTGTTCTAATTGTATTTAAACCTCAAAATCACCTTTGAAAAGAAATTGTCATAGCATAAAGACATTGTAATATGTGTTGCTTGAGAAGTTGTACAATAATTTTAGGGGGACTAGTTAAATGCAGAAGAATTAATATAATTGCAGAGTACATTCTGATAATGCCAATATTTATATGATTTCAAATTCCCGAGCATGAGATGATATAATTAATTATTCAGAAAGTTGGAATTTACTGCAAACCAGAACTTGGAAAGTGTTTTTCAAGCCTGGAAAATGCCTTGAATTCCAAAATGCCTTATCACCAAGAACTCTGTTTTGTTACCATGATTACGCAGTTCAGTAGTTCGTTTTGCCTTATTGTGTGTGTAATATGGTTAACACGTTGTTTCTAATTTATTTAGGTGAATTCCTAATCATTTCATTTTCATTATCTAACCATTATTTTCTAATTATGTCTTGCAAATGAAATGGGATGGTTTCTGAAATAAGGTGACAGAATTTTAATTGGTTAGCCTATTATATTGCGAAGAAAGTCTTGGAATTACCTTAAAATTCTGTCCTGATAAATGTCTACATGTTCTATGATACTTTCTTGAATATTTTGCTCCGTAGATGAGAAGATAACGTGTAATGAGCCTATTGAACCAGACAAAGCATTGTCAGAAATCAGAAAAGAACCTTATTCTCTTCCTGATGGCTTTAAGTGGGACACTTTAAATCTTGATGAACCACTTGTTTTGAAGGAATTGTACATGCTTCTGAATGAGAATTATGTTGAAGATGATGATTCTATGTTCAGATTTGATTATCCTCCTGCATTTTTGAAATGGTAAGAAATGTTTTTTATACTGACCATTATACTGTAAATAAAGGGAAACCTTTGTTTATGATCAAAAGTTTTCAATGTTTTGAAAGTACTTCGTCACAGAAAAAATATTTTTGCGAGAGTTTAGGCTGGAAAGGTGGTATTGTATAGAACAGAATCTTTTAGTTTTCACAATATTTTACATACTGTTTTTTAAACTCAAAATTTTATGAGGATATCGTTTTTATTCGTTAATTTATGAATATTAGAATATCTTCCAATACATAAATATTAAAGAAAAGAGATTAACGTATTGCTTATATATCTGGCATTTAGTTTTGATTTCTGAACTGAACAGCAATGATATATGACTGAGAGCCACAGAAACAATGAAGTAATTGCCTGTAAATGAGTGAAAGAGAAGAGCTTTTTGCTGAGGCAATTGATAAAGAGTACAAAATTAATTTTTCACATACATTATCCAAAGAACATGAAGCTACAGATTATGGAATGAATTGTTCATAATATTGCACTGTGTATTGGTTACAAAATACATAACCAGAATAAAGAAATTTTATCTTTTCCTATGAAATTAAATAAAACGCTCTTAATACTTTTTGACAATAATGCTAAGTAATATACTAGAAGAAATTGAAATTAACCTGTTTTTTTCTGAAGCATTCTTACATTCTAGTTATTGGTACGACCAGAAAATTGTGAATGTTGGCTTGCACTTTAAAAGTTGTCGAGAGGGCAGGTATCTAATGCGTACTCTACTAATGTAATGTTGTTGGGTTAGATGTTCTTACTTTGTCTCTTTTTTTCTTATCATTTTCTCCTCCTCTGATACGAAGGCACAGAAAGTAACTGAACTTCATTTGTAAGCTGCATATTGTGAGTGCAGTTAGTATGTCAACTACACTCATATCAGAATATTCTTTAGAGTATATTTAAAATTGAATATTGTTTAATTTCTTAGGAAGTGGGTGATACAAGAAAATTGGACTTTTGTGGATATACTATTAGAAGTTTATATCAAGAATGATTTTTATTTTCTAAACAGTAAAAAAGATTTACTCTTTTAGAATGTTAATCATAGTTTAGTATCTTGCTGTTTTACTGCATGTTAAATAGGTTTGATCTCTGGAATGCCTATCCCCTCTCCTTTACCAATTTAGTTGAATTATAAATAAAAGATTGCAGAAAGTGTAGTTGTAAAGAGAAAGTTTTGCTTTTGTGTAATGGAGACTATTTCCATTACCAACCAATTTAATTTGGTAATATTGCCATTGAAAGGACCACTCTACTTGCATCTAGTGTAATGTGAACTCGAGAAAATATCAGCAGGTTATACTTTCGAAATTAAAAAAAAATTAGAGGAAAGGGATGAAAGTTAATTCAATGATTAATTACACTCTAAGGCTTATTACTCCTATTATTAGATGTTTGTTCATGTTTGGAACTCAGAAACTACACGTTTATTTTTTATGATTTTAATATCTTATGTTACTACTTGAAATTTTGTTTGTCCTTTTTCCACTGTTGCAGGAACTGAATTAGGTTTCATTTAATTTTCCCAAATCTGAAATATTTGAATGGTGAAATCAATTTATTAGAATTTGATTTTTAACCAATATTGAATAATAAATTATTTTGGATTGAAGAGTGGAGTAATCTCAATTTATTGGAAATATGTTATTTATTGTGTAAATGCATAAATTTGCCCCTAATGTTTTCTACAATTTATGTTTACAATAATGCCTAGCTATATTAATGCTTTTGTGTTGTAATGTTTATATTTTTATTCTCTTAATAGGGCTCTTCAACCTCCTGGATGGAGAAGAGATTGGCATTGTGGAGTTCGAGTAATAAAAAGCAATCGTCTCGTTGGTTTCATAAGTGCCATTCCAGCAACATTGAGAATATACAACCAGTAAGTATAACCACTTATAAACATTATTAACAGTAATATATCATTTTAGCAATTAAATCATGTGTACTATTGAAGTCTTGTCTTGTTTGATCCAATACAATGAAGTTAAAGAGATTGTTTCGATACATTAATTTGAAATATGCTTTTAATTTACCCTTAACTAAAAATCTGAAATGTGACATTTATCTATGATCCAGTTCTCAATAAGGAAATTGAAAATACAAACCATTGGAAAATGACTTAACAGTTAGAAGCATTCAGATGTCGGTAATGTGGAGGAAATACGTTTTTGCTTTTTTATCTTAAAGGTAGGAAATGTGCAAATGCATTGCATTGTTAAATTCTGTAATTTATGGGTGGTGGATTTAAAAAAATATATATATTACTTACTGTACGTCCTTGAATATTCCTCTTGGTAGTAATTGAAAGTGGTGTGGTAAATGGTATCCAACTGATTCTTAAATCATATAAAGATATACTGATAGCTTTATTGTAGAAAACTAATCATATCTGAACACTTCTGTTCTGAAATCGGTTATCTTTCATTACCTGGGAAGGTTGTATTAAACTGTACAACTCCTGTTGAATTTATTGACCCATTGAACATACCAAATAATAAGAACTTGATATGTGCTAATATTGCTGATAAGTTTGTTAAAAAAGTCTAAGTGAAATACTAATGTCTTAAAGTGTATAAGGAAAGTTGTAAGGAATGTACTGATATGATTGTTTTGAGGGTGGTGGTGGTGTTTTATTATTTTTTAATTATTATTATTATTATTATTATTATTATTATTATTATTATTTTAATTCATAGAATATTTGGGAACTAAGGCAATACAAATATTTTTTCTCAATAAAAGTTTTAAAAGATTATATTTTGCCTTGTTAGCGTAAAGTATTGTATTAATAATGTTATATGTCATGCTATATTTTTTAATTTATTGCTGGTTTGAGTCTTGTTCTCGACATTAAATTATTGGAAAGACAATATTTTTTTGTCAAAGTAGTAACTGTAATAAATATTTTAGGTGATTGTGTAGTAAAGTTATTCAATTTTTACTAATGAATTATCATTTTAATTTTTAATGTATTTTTAATTCACAAATCTTCTGAGAAAAATGTATCAGTTAATGTGAACCTTTCCTTATTAAATAGGACAAAGAAGATGGTAGAAATAAACTTCCTGTGTGTGCACAAGAAATTGCGATCAAAGAGAGTTGCTCCTGTTCTTATCCGAGAAATAACACGTCGTGTCAATTTGACTGGCATTTTTCAAGCAGTCTACACTGCAGGTGTTGTTTTACCAAAGCCTGTTGGAACATGCAGGTATAATTTTTAGTATAAAGTATATTAAGACTATCTTTTTTAAATCATGATAATTGTAAGAATAATATTGTTCATCTCATCAGTTCTCATGTCTCATTAAATTCTCTTTCTACCAAATTAATTTACATTGCATTTCTATGTTAATGTTCCTCTTCATGTTCTCAACAGATACAATAGTATAATTACTACAGGGGCTACAATAATAATATCTTTTATTATTAGTAGTAGTGATTTTTAATGTCAGTAAATAGCATTGAGTGTGTGTGATACTTGAAAATATCTAAATTACAGTTTGTAGCTTCTTATTTTGATGTACTGCTAATCCATCACTTTATAGAAATATCATTCTACAACTCTTAAGGAGCACTCTTGATTATTTACATGAGAAAATTATTATTGATGTTTGTTTTGTTTTATTTTTTCATTAGATATTGGCATAGGTCATTAAACCCAAAGAAGTTAATTGAAGTTAAATTTTCGCATTTGAGTCGCAACATGACTATGCAGCGTACATTAAAATTGTACAAATTACCAGAATCAACAAAAACTCCTGGTTTTAGGAAGATGACTCCTGCTGACTTGCCACGTGCACATAAATTATTAGAAGAGGTACTGAACAAAATTTATTTGTATGTTTGGTGTTGTGATTAGATCATTGGTTATTTTTTTAATATTTTTTTAAATATTTTTTTAGTATTTGAAGAGGTTTGATTTAGCTCCAGTCTTTTCGGATGAAGACTTCCGGCATTGGTTCTTGCCACAAGTAGGCATTGTGGATAGTTTTGTTGTTGATAATGGAACTGAACTGACAGGTATATATTGAAGTAATGTTGAAGTGAATGCGTAAGTTGGCCACAAGTTTCTCATTTTTAATATCGTGCATTATTTTTTACAGACTTTGTTAGTTACTACACATTACCATCTACCATAATGCATCATCCTGTTCACAAAACTCTCAAAGCAGCTTATGCATTTTATAATGTGGCTTCGAAAACAAGCTGGTTGGATTTGATGGGTGACACTTTAGTTTCTGCTAAAAATGTGAGTTAATAATTATTGTGTATAATGCATATTATTTGGATAAATGAAAAAAAACTAATTCCTTATTGAATGGTAGAATGGCTTTGATGTTTTCAACGCATTGGACCTCATGGAAAATAAAGAGTTCCTCCTGAAGCTGAAGTTTGGTATTGGTGATGGAAACCTACAATATTACCTTTATAATTGGCGATGCCCAGCTATTCAACCTAATAAGGTAAAGTGTTGAATGATATTTGTTATTAATTGTGAGGTTACTTAATTAAAATTTGCAAAACGTGTTTAAGAGAAGAATAATGGACAAAATGTCAAATTGTCAGATGCTTTCTTTTTTTTTAAAACTGCAATTTGTTTGGTTAAATTACCTTTGTATCATACTTTATCATATCAAGAAAACATTTCTTTACAACTTTTGCAAAATACCTTGAAAGGGTGTCCACTTCCAGAAAAGTCTGGGAAAATTTGGAGCATTTTTATAACCATGAGAGGTCATGGACATTTTTTAAGACAATTATAAAACTAGAAATTATTCTTTATATAACATCAGCAAGCTATAATTAGGCACAGTTTTTATTTGTGAAGAAAATATTGTTAATTTACTCTTTCCATGGAAAATCAAAGAATGACAATTTGAGGTACTATGTATTTTGAATTGTTGAGTCTCTGTCACAATGAATTAGTGCCAAAGAATCCAAGATACTATGGAGAAAAGGGCATGGGCATGGTTATACTATGGTCATGGCTGATAACTGTTTTATTATCAACAGTGTGTTCTATAACAGCTTGGTAGGTGAAAGAACAGTATCTGGTCATCTGGTCCTTGTTCTTGCAAAGGCAGTAACTATTAATTTTAACTTGTCCTGAAACTTTCAAGCAAAAATATTTTCTAATAATCATTAAAACAGATAAAATCATATTGCAGCTTGTGATAAGTGTAGCCTGCGACATTTTACAGAATCTGTAATCTGACACCTTTGACCCAAACATTTTGGATTTCCCCTCCCAAAATTTGTCTCTGGATCTGCCCTTGTCTTGTGTGACATTAGTTTTCTAAACTTGGATGGATTCTAAACACAGATGGAAATATATATTTTGCATATATACTACTATTGCTTAAGTTATAATAAATAATTACTTGGATTTGTAAGTAAATTAAACAATTTTCCTGATTAGTAACGAACTTGATTTTTGCTTTTGTGCTAATTTCACTTCTATACTTTCATATTATTAAGTTGTGTGAAATGACAAGTTTTATCCGGAAAGAATTTTAGAATACAAATGGAACTAAACAGGAAAAAGTTGCCTCTCTTCTTCAATTTAAATTAACATCAAATAACCACTGAGATGTGTTGAAAATGAATATTTAAAACAATATAGCATAAAAGGAAGATGAATAAATTTATAACCTCATAGTGCAAATTATCAGTGGACAATACATTTTCTTTAAAGTTTTTTTTGCTCTAGTTTTTGTATTTACATCATTGTTAAATTAGTTTTAACACACATTTCTTGTGATACTTCAGGTTTTCATAAAACAAGACTTTTTACTTTATCATAAATTAAGTCAAAAAAAGAGAAAAAAATTAACCCCATTAACTCTATGGTGAAGAATGCTTGAATGAAATTTTTTGTATGAAGTTTTCGTCACAATTGCAATTCGGCACATTATTTCAGCTCTGTGTGTAGATGGCCTCCTTCATAGGCTTGAATTTGGGCATTTTCATGCAACTGAACTTTTGAGTTACTTGAAGCACTGTGGGCGAACTTCAAATTGTGCACAACTCTTAGAACAATACTGCTGGCAGAATGTACATACTTCACTCCTGACTGATGATCTTATTGACTAACCTACACTATTAATATTTCTTTCTAAAAGTAAAAACTGATACACCTATGAAATTAGAATAGTCTGTGCAGGGTGTCAAGCAGAAAACCAGGCTGAAATTTTAGGTTTCACATTATTACCCAATTCTGTGAATTTTTTAGCTGTAATCATTCCTTTGCAAAACATATAGTTTTCAAGGGAGAATAATATAAGAAAAATAAATCCAAGAGAAGTCTGTGTTGAATAACTTACATTCTCTATTAACAGTTACCAATAGGAAAAATGAGCCAAAATTGGAAATTGTACAAGCCCTGAAATATGCATTTCAGTAATATCAATCAAAAAATGTGCAATATAATTCAACATAATCGTAAAGTATGCTGTAGTATTATGCTATGTACTTCAAATATCCAAAATATTTCAAAATGAGGGCCTAAGAGGACTCCAGTTCAAATAGGAAACAAAATTTGGAACTTCTCCAACAAATCAGAACAAATAAGCAACTGCATGAAAATATGAGCGTAAATTATAACCTTAAAATTTCTGTACTCAAATTTCTTGATTTATTAATGTAGTGGGAAAGAGACTTTTCACAAGTGACTTCTACAAGTTATTCTATTTTGCAATGGTTTCATTATGTGCTGTTTACTCAAATGTGATAGGAATTTTTCTTTTATAATCGCATGGTTGATCATATTCTAAATTGTCAGTAGCAATATTATTGTTGGTTTGGACTGCAACATATATGTGCATATATTGAGTATTTGTGCTTTCTAGGGGTAGATAGCTGATATGGTGATGTAGTATGATTTATTTTCTGGAAAAAGATCTCTTTTGTTTGCTCTCTCCCTCTCTCTCCCCCCTCTCTCTTTCCCTCTCTACCCCTCTCCCTCTCTCTCTCCCTCTCTCTCTCCCTCTCTCTCTCCCTCTCTCTCTCCCTCCCTCTCTCCCTCTCTCTCCCTCTCTCTCCCTCTCTCTCCCTCTCTCTCCCTCTCTCTCTCCCTCTATCTCTCTCCCTCCTCATATGTTTATAATGCTTGCGAATTTTATGTGATTGTGCATTGAATCTTTATTTAAATAAATATGTGCTGTGAATAAAGATTAATTTGATCAAAATCATTGATTACTGTTATGAACTTTGTGGTAATGGCCTTTCCAACAAGAGCAGTTAGTGAGTTGCTTCAGATTATTTGAACTATTAAGGAAATGTACAGTACATGAAAATACTGTACAAATCTAAGTACTGCAATTGAAAAAAGACAGATTGCATAGTCAACGAAATATTAACAGGTCACAAACATTAAATGTTGTATAAAATATACAAAAAATAATTCATACAATTTTGCTAAAATTAGAAGGAAAAATATTTTTGAGTCGTTAGTTATTGTTATTTATATTTATATTAATTGTTGTGTGCAACTTGATAATTATAAATATGCTTGGTATTCTGGCATATTTATGAAAAGAAATGGCTAGAATGCGAAAAGCCTATTGTACTTAAAAAGTGTGTTTTGACATTTATAAATACAAATTATACAAGTCAAAGCTTGAATTATATAAAACTTGAAATTAATTTCTGTGTGTAATTATATTTTCAGATTGGACTTGTACTTCAGTAGACAAGTGATCATCTTGTGCAGCTGTAGGTTGAGAGTAAGAAAGTATGTGTAAGGAATAGTAATGTGCGAAAGTTAAAATTTTCCAACTTCTGTGAAGATCATCCTTTATCTTCGGTTGCGATGTAGCAGTTTTGTCTGAATATTTCTTCATTGATGTATAATATTTTACATCCCATTTTGTTATGTATTTGTAAGTTTTATAGAAGGATATTTCAGCCATTTGCGAAAATAAATTTCTATATTTTGAGAGGTCTTGTAGCAATTTGTTCCAAGCTAAATATACTTTTGGTGGTAGTGATCTTTTAGTTGGTACACCTTTCATAAAAAAGGTGCTAGTGACTGAAACACAAAGAAACAAAGGAGCAATGTGGATGTGTGGGAGTTTTTATTTACAACAAAATTTCTCGCATGTAAAATTCTGGATTATTTTGTATATATATATATATGTATATATGTTTCAATTTGCAATTTATTTTCATAAATTTAGAAGCAGGAAGACTTTTAGTGCCCCACTAACAAATGTGTGTTTTTAAAATACTTGAATGGGGTAGCTTCTCTGCTCTTATGCTTCATGAAAGCTTTTTGTTGTCAATTCTATTGTAATTTCCTTGTAAATACATCTCTTCAGAACTATTTGTTTCCTGAATTCTGTTAAAATAAATTTGACAAATGCATTCTGTTCTGTATTTGATTTTGTAACAAATGGAATTTATATTTCTGTTTGCCATATAAAAACAGAGACATTGCTTTTTATCGTTCTTGTACAAATAAACTGAACGATGAAAGATAATGGTGTTACTAATTTTACATTTACTCTTACCTCCAATGCTGTAAATACAGTGTAATGCACACTTTGTAAAAACTGCTGATGCATGAATTGAAAATTCTAATTTTCGCACATTCTAAGATTTACAGTTTAAATTTTTATGGTTAGAGACAGTGCCTGTTGTGTTGACTTAACTGAACTGTGAGGGAAACTTAAAATTGTAAAAATGTGTGCTCGACTACTTGTAATGTTTTGAAATGAAAATATTATGGATTGTGTATTCCTTTCAAAATTAAATTTTGAAATACTTCATTATTCTTAGTGTTGGGTTGTATCAGAATTTCTGGGAAATACATTCCTAGTATAGATGGTCAACATTAAATGGAATTTACTAAGAGATGATCAATTGCATAAGTCCACAATTAATTAATTAGGTTAGATAGCACCTGTTTATTTTTATTATTATTATTATTATTATTATTATTGTCATTATTATAATAATTACCATGAAATTATTAATTTAATATTTTAAATTTGGAAGCCAACTCCACAACTTGACTGATGAGTTAATTTGTGGATATGTGGACACAAATACTGGCCACATGAAATTCTGTAATTAAGATATGTTGCACATACTCCTGTATTTTCCATTCTTTACTTGTTATTATATATTTGTTTCTTTCCTTCTGTTTTCCTTCAGCTTTCCAATTTGTGTGTAATTGAGTTAGGAAAGAAGAAGAGTTAGTCACGAAAGTTAGAAATGCTTAATGTTATAATCCTTGAGTGACCTGAAGCGAGTTGTTTTGTGATACTGATTTTTTAATGACTGATAGCCCAGCAAACAGAAAAGTATTACTGGCGCGTGGTGCTATTAGACTGCCCTTGCATCAAAACAACTCAGTCCTGAAAGAACGACACCAAATATTACTTTGTGATTACCAAGGATAGTAGCTTTTTAGAGAGTGCCTGTGGTATTGTTTATGTAATCATTTCTATCTCAGGAAATGAAAATTCTTGTGATTTCTTTCTGTACCACTGTCTTAGTTGATAGTTGAAATTATATATTTACAATGTTTGTTATACTCCAATTTGTATGTACAATATAGTTGTTTTTAATTCATGTGGCAAAGTAATGTGAACATGAGTTTAAATTATCATATAAAGACTGTAATATGCTAATGAGTAAATACATGTTTTTATTGATAATTGTGATGCTACAATGGAAATTGTTTATGAAGTCTCAATATATGATTAGTTAAATTGTTTGTTTTAGCTATTTGGCATCATTAAAAATTGTTTATTAGGACCTGTGATCTGATCTATAAAACAGGAACACTATAAGGTTTGTTTATATGCAGTTTATGCAATTTTATATTTGAAATACATTTTTATTGAGTTCTCTAAGCAAGAATGCAATAATAATGAGTTCATGTTAAGATTAATATTTGCAAGCTGAGGTACATAAAATTAGTTAAGTTGACAAAATACAAAGAGCATAAATGTTGTATGAAACTTTGTTAGCTGGGTAGGTACAAATTATTCCTCCCTAGAGTGTGAATAGTGGCAGTTCACCATCTACGAAAAATAAACCAGAAATGCAACACATAATATATGTGTTACCATGTTACCCAGTGCTCAACCAAAAATTAAGATGGTCTGTGTTTGTGCACAAGGCTTAATTCTGCTTATACATCTATGTATATGGTAATGGTTTTGTGTCTTTTTTTCTTCATGAAGTATGAAGTTCAAAATTAGTTTCTGAATGCATTTGTTGTTAACATTAATACAAGTTGTTTCAAAAAATTCCAGTGTTTGTATACTTTCCATCACAAGAAAAGTATATATTATTCATACTTGACACTTCCTGTATGAACAATATATTCGTAAAAAGTTGGCTTTCTTGGTCAATGAGTTGATGGCAAACATAGTGAATACTTGGGAGCCTTATTTATCTCTAAGTGTAGAAGAAAGTACATTAGATTTTGGACAAAATATCTTAAAATACAGATAAATTAATTTTGAATATTAAAAATTTGCTTAATATTGTGATGATTAAGTTCTTATTATAGATTCTAAAGCTTGCCCAAAGACGAATGGATGAGATGTTCCAGTTATCAAACTCTAGAACTAGAACTAGGTGAGCTGTCATGGAATAAGCTCTTAACCCTCTAACCTCCAGAAGTTTCTATTATAGTACTTTTCTCATCTCTGAAGGTTTTATTTTGTCCATGACTTTCTGTACTTGCCATCGATTTGCCTCGGATTGAAGAATTAAGATAGAAATAGATAATGGAGGAGATGACAATGCTGAAATGAAATGAGAGGAAATGGTAGAACCCTATTCCTCTGCTCCAGTGAGTTTGGAATGGTTGTGGACAATGAAGGTATGAGGATGGGAATGTGTCCCTAATGTGGTGTATGCTTCAAATATCTAGCAAATAATAAGTGAACTAACTACTTGAACTGCAAATGACGTCTTGCTGTATGGTAATTCACATTATAGTATATATTGTGTGGAAGTTTGTTGCCAATGTTTGTCAGTTGTATATCCAAATTCTGTTTTTCTGACTTGAAAAATGACTTCTGCAACAGAGAGAAAGTTGTTTGAGACTGGAATAATAATATGTCCTAGATAATTAAGCAAATATTGAAGATGAGAGAAAATGAAAGATACACCATGTAATATAAACCATGCCTGATGTGGAGGCTGCACATATCATTATTGACTCGGATGTCATCAGTTGTCAAGAGGGACTTTCGTCGGAACTATTGAAAAGTAGAATTTAACTAAAGTGAACGGAACTAAATTATAATTTATTGGATTTTGTCTGTGTTAAACATTTTCTTGATTAACTATCTTTCAGATCGTTAAGTGTTTTTCATTTAGAAAAAATGTAAGCATGGTTGCAGTTGATTTTCAGTCTGCTACCATACCAGTGGAAATCTAAATTGCTGTTAAACTTTGTTGGTACTCGTTCCTTCCAGTTAAATTATTTGTCTTGCTAGATGAATAATTCATTCTCTCTCATTGCACCAGACTCGAGTTCATTTTTTCTTGTATGTGTAACCCTTCATTCCGGACTAAATTAATTTGTGGGGTGAGAAATGTAGATCTGGCTCTTGCTCTTTTTTCAGATTTTTGTCTTTAAGTTCTACAGTTTTCCTTTTTTTTTAAATTATCAGACTTAAATTTATTACCTTTAATTCTTTAACTCTCTTTCCAATTTATCAAGTGGCACAAGCTTTTGTATTCTGGAATGGCTACCCGTCATCGTAATAAATATTAAACAGTAAATTATGTCTAATATCTTGAAACAGGTGAATGAGTGTGTCTTAGATGGACTGTAAGTCAGGTTGCTTTGAATTTATTTTCAATATTAAATAGAACACAAGCAGTGACACACCAATGCCTTAAAGAATGTCCAGATTACACTAACACTTAGTGACCTGTCATTAATCTCGAAGTACTTAACATGTCATGTTCATATTAGTAATATTTACAGATCTTGATCTTCCTCCAATTATTTCTAATAAGTTGTATACTTTCTCAATATATCAAACTCTTTTAAGTTAATATTGTGTTACGATTGGTTCATTGAAATTCTTTTGAATGCAGTGCACCCATAAATATTCAATAGTATTTTAAATTTCTAGAAAAATGTGGAATTTGATATTGTTCACCAATTACCAAAATAGTGTGTATTCTTTAACTCCATCACTCATAAATGGATGATATATATTTTTCTCTATTTTTTTAAAACTTCAAAAATTATTTTCAATGTTTAATTTCTGGTGAAACATTTGATATTTCTGTTTATTTGAAATTTGATAGAGGGTCTGTTTTGTGAATTGTCCTGTAATAGTAATTATTTTTTCTCGCAAAATAAGTGATACACTTGTTAATGTGGTCTCTTAAAGATACGATGTTTGAATGGTGAATGTTTTAGTTTTAATTATTGAAGGACAAGAATGTCATTCCTAAACTGAGGGTATTGGCATTATGATGATCATGAATGAATGAAGAATTTTAAGATAACTTCGTAAGTCGTCATTTTTTGCATGAAAGACATTTTTAATACCAAAAATGTGACTAAAAATATTGCATTGAAAATATATAAATATTTACCATATTTGGGATGGAGACCTCAAGTTACTGAGTACTAGATTCAACCTTTCGTATTTCATTCTTAGCGACTTGTGTTCACAATCAATATTGACCTAGTTTGCTGTAAAAATGGGAAATTTATCTGTATTAAAAATTAGTTGGTTTAATTAACAAAGCCATAAACTTGTTACCAAATTTGCTGTAAGTTTGCATTGTCCATGGGTGTTTTCAGCAGCACTTTCTTGTGATCATTTTCAGTTGTTATAAGTCTGAAATATTTTAACTATCAATTCTCTGTTGGTTCTTTTGAAAGTCTTCTGCAGGTATTACCTGAAGGTTCAAAGTATTATTGAATGTTTAAATTATTGCTCTCTCTTTCTCTTTTTTCTTTTCTTTTTTTCTTTCTTCCTTCTTTCAATTAAGATAATTCTGAGTAGTGGGTAAAATACGATCATGCAGCTCTGAATAGTATTTTGTTTTCTATTTGTATTCCAAAATTAGAAGGTAAATTTATTTAAAAGTTGGCTGTAGCATTTTGAACTTAACAAACTCTTTTTGAGTTACGGTTACAAATTATATTCTGCATTAAAATATTTCACTTTTGTGATTACAAGAAACTATTTTTTCAATGGTCACAACCTGTAATTTTTTAATGTCCATTTAATAAAAACAAGTAATGAAACAAATAAGAAAATAATGCAGTCATGTTAAATAACGAATCTTGCAAATGTAACTTTATTCCAGATGTATTCAAAATTAAAGAAAATATATTTTTAAGGGGTTGAGAGAATTTTGGTGGTGGGATGGAGATTTGTATATTACCAAACGAAATTTCTGATCTGTACTTGAATGACAAATTGTGCAATACATCCCAAAGATGGTTGACTGAATCAAGAGAGATCAGGAATTGATCCGTTATTCCTTTTTGTTTCTATCTAAGGTACATTTCAGAAAATACACTTACAGATAACAACAATATAAATTAGCATTAGAATACGCGGTTCTGAGTTGTGTGTGCTTTTAGAATATAAAAGTTTTCCCCTTACAGAATGTATTGCCAGTATTTACACAATAACCACAGAACGCTATGTTACACAATAACAAGAAAATAAATACAACCTTCTTTCAGGTTATTTAGTTGCCAAGATAGGGAATGAATAATTGTAATTCCACTCTTATATGTTTATATTTTGAAGTATTTCTTGGGCTTCATATTTGTATTGCTACTTCTGCAATATAACGCTTTTATATGTAAATCATATAATACTTTTAGTTAAGGGTCATGAGGACTTTCAGTAGAGCGTTATATCTGCTTATATGAATGTCCTTTTATAGACACAAAGGCAAAAGCAGCTAAAAATTTACATGTTACTATATTGCTATTACAGAATGATTACAGATTTTGTTTTGATTCTCTCTGAGGTCAATTATAATAGTTTGGGTGCTATTTAAAGAGGTGAAGACAAAATAAATTGATAAATTAGGGCCTAAAAGGTTGTGTTTGAGTATTTATTAATGTAATTTGAGAACTTTTTAGAACAGTTGTAGACAAATATTATGGATGTACTAGCAATTTCAACCTATTATGTAAGTATTGGAACATAATGGAAATGTGTTTTTAATTTTAGTTTTTGCTCAGATGCTTATTTTAAGGAATTAAAAGAATGAGAACTTAAAATATTCTGAAAAGTACTGCAATATGAAGAAAATTGCTAGTATTTTGAAAACCTTTTCTTGGTTTCTGGATTCTAAGAAAAATAGCATAATAAAAAGTGGATCTACTTATATATATATATATCTGTCAGTTGAAATACAGGTTATCTGTACAAACTATTATTAGAGAGTAGCTTGTTTCAAGGTATACAAAAGCAGTGATAATGTAGTTTTACACAGGGGCAATGGTGATTAAAAAATAGAAATCACTGTAGATTCCTAAAACAAGTTGGTTAAATGTCTATGCAGTCTTTTTTATTTGTTTACTCATAGCCTTACTTTTTTGAGTCTCCAGAACTATTTCTTTCTGTTATAGCAGGTTTATTGCATGAGGTACAATGTAGTATTCCATAAACTTTGGAATAAATCCATGGTTATTTGTTCATTGCATGTAGGGAACAAGGAACAATATGGCATGGCAGTATAGTTTACAATAAATTGGATTTTCTTTTTTATAAAGAATGGAAATACAAAAACACTTTCAAACATGAACACAAATAATTCAGAGACTCAGAAGTGTTCCCCAAATGATTGAACTTACCTAGAAGACTGTTTTGAATAGTGCAAATATGAATGGTGAGATCTATTTTTTTCTGTGTCAATACAATTCTATTGATCACTTGAAAATGTCTGTTGCAATTTTTATATTTCCAAAGTGGTTTGTGAAGTTTGAAAGAAGAGATTGAATGTTTCTTGGATATTAGTCAAATGAATAAAAATAGTTACTTTGTTGTGCAGGTGAAAATCTTATTTTTCAAATGCTTGGTATTTGTGGAGTGTTTGTATGTGCTTGATGATAAACAATTTCCATTGGGATACTATTTTTAAGGTTTCCTTGTATTTTTACAACTTTATTGCAGCAAGTTATCATAACAGATCCCAGTGAAAATAAATATGGAATGAATAAATGAAATATTCTGTGTGTAGGTGTAACATATGAAAGGTAAGCAACATAAGAGATTTCTTAAGGAAAAATCATTTAGTGTTGAAAGTTCCATGTAGCTCACAAAATTTGCAGGCTGTAGGATAATGCATAATTGATTTTATACTTATTAGTGTCAAATCTTGTTATTGTCATTCCAGATATACCATTGGACCAAGTAATAACCTTTTTTGCTCTTAATGTTTTTTAGAAAAGTTTATGTAACCATAACACCAAGAATATTTTTGCTTTAAATGTTGTGCAAAAAAAATGCTTTTTGTAATTTTAATGTTCATGCTTGTCTGATTAGTCTGGGTTGACAATTACAGGGTCTGCGTTCTTATAAGAAGTTAGTTTATTGAAAAAAGGAGCAGAGAGGAGGCTGTTACTATTTAGCAACTCTCTTTAACATACGAATTATATTTATTTTTCACTTGTCCATATTGATGTTTTCTATGTGTAAATAGGCAAGCCTTCTTTTACTAGTCTTAATACTAGGCAATAAACATCAATTGTTCTATCTTGTTTTCTTCTTCTGCTGACTTACAAATTAAGGTAGCCTTGCTAATTGCAGCACTTCCCAACTATTTCGTGTTTTCAGTTCCATTTTTGGAGTAATTCTGGAAAATTATTTACTTCAATGTGATTAAACATCTTGGCACAAGAGTAAATAATTAAATACATTTGTATTGAGTACTACAATTATTTTAAGAGTTGCAAGTTAATGTTTTTTGAAATGTTTTCACAAATTGATAATTGTCAAAAACAATTGCATAATTGAAATATTTATAGTAATATCTTTATTAAAAAAAAAAAAAGAAATGACAAATTATCTTTCAAGCTATTTCACAATAGTGTATTCGTTTGATTATGAGGTACTCCAACTGTTCGGTTTATGGAGGAAGTAAACCATTTTCTACTGAGAATGCAATGGTTGCAATGGGAATTTGAGTTCTAATGAAATTGATTTACAAGGTATGTTATTAGAAATAAAGAAATTTCATTCCTGTTTATTCTGATTTTGCAATTTTGATGAACTGTTGAATTTGAAGTAGGAGAATATAAGCATTTACATCTATAGTTACATTGTATCAAATTATTTAATGCAAAGTAATTTAGTATGTCTCACATTCAGAACTCTATTGTCTTTTAATTTAATTTGAATTGGAAATAAATATTCAGCTAATCAAATTTGTTCTTTACTTTGTCATCTTACTAAGTTTTTATACTATTAATTAGTAATAAATGCTATGAGGTCTACTAGCTATTTGTAAATTCTAGTCCTGAAATGTAATTTGTAAAGTTAGAATATTTAATGACATTTACTTCATTGAGGTACGAAATGAATCAAGTGATTTGTACTAATGCAAAGAAACTCAACCATTGATAGATTTATTTGCATATCCTTTTAATTTCTCTAATATTATTATCTCCTGTTTGCTGTTTATTTAATTTTTATATTTCAAAATATAATAAATGCAACTTTATTTCTCAAAGTTGTTATAGTAATTCGGGAATACGATTTGTAAGCTAAATTGTATAAATTTGAACTTTGTGTGATATTGAGTTCCTACAGTACATTTCATTACTCTTGGGAAAGCCTTATGCTAATTACTGTAATTTATGTTAAGTTATTTAGAAAAACTTGATGTGGTTTAAAATAGTTGGTAATGAAAATTTTGAGAAACAGGCCAGAAATAATCAGTCCTGTAGATGTGATATACAATTTTATTTGTCAATGTATTTAAGCAAATTCATAGAAATTGCTTGGGAGTAACTCTATGTATATTTTTGCAAATGCTTCCAGAATTTGTAGTCGCTTGAGAAACATTTTATGTGATTTGCCTTGTGCAATGGCAAAGACACATAATCCTTTGCTTGTGAAGTGCTTCTTCCTTTATAAATGTCAATCTTTGCTTGAAGCAACAGATTGTAATGTACAATAATCAAATATTTTTCCTATGAAGATTCATATATCATATTGTGGTGAAAATTATTAAGCTTGACTGTATGAATGTTTAAAGAATTTGTAGCATTGAAATGATTTTCTGTCCTCTGCATCTATTAGCTCCAAATTATGAGCAGTTAATTTTGTACTGAAAAGTATAAAGATAAGATTGTAAGAGTTATGGTATAAAGATACTATGAGTTGTAGTAGTTTCAAAATTTTGAGACCCTTTCTTCTAAAGTATGAGCAGTTAGTAATTCTTCATTCTTTTAATTAAGACTAGAATAAAACTAGAGTTTGTGGACAAAATCTAACTTGTAGCTAGAAACTCTTTGGTCATATAATTAAAAATTGTGTAAATGTTTTGAGTTATTTTGGGGTGATGAATTGTACTGATTTACTTTCATTTTTTGTCTATCTTTCAATATTAACACTAAAACTAGGTAGTAAAACATTGTGGAGTGAAATGTGACTAAGAGTGCAATTTGGACACTAGTTTATTCATTTTAATTTGCCAAGCAAACTATGTAATTTTTTGGGTAAGTGAGAAAAGCATGCAATAATTATAACCAGTAGTGCCTTTTGCCCAGTCAAGAAAACTACCATTACTGATTTGTGTTGGAAGGAATAGGAGGTCACAAAATCCTCTCTATTTTAGTATTGTTTTTAAGTTTCTAAAGAACTTCCATGTTTTTTCAGGATGTCCAAAATATATATTTTATCTGTATTATACATATTTATTGTATGATAATTTTCATTTGATTGCCATTCCTCTTGTGCTCCTACCAACAAACCAAGAAAAAGATGAAATTTTTGGGGAATTGTGTAATCATCTTTGAATACAACTATACCAATTTTTTGATGATTGTTTATTTAAGGTTGCTTAATGGTACTTCCTGTTGTCAATGTAATTTTACTATGGAGTGTAGTGAGCACCATTTTACATTTGGCAGCATGTTTGTGAGATGTAAATGAATTGTAAATGCATTTTGCATATTGTAGTCATTTATGGGACTCCAATTTGTAGATGTGCTTCACTGATGATTACTATGCTTCTACATTTATATATTCAGTACTTGTAACATCACATACCCGAACAGATTTTATTGATCAAGGAACCTTTTTCTATGAGTTAGTTTCATAATGGGATTTGTATTGTGGTAGTTAAGCTTCTTTACATGATATTCCAGTGTGTTATGTGTGAAGTAGCATTTGTGAAATGAATGTAATTCAGCTAGCTCATATATTTTAGAAAGTGCCATAAAGGTTGTTCGAAGTTCTGTTGTCTCTAGTCCAGTTTTCAGAGTATCTAATTTGGGTTATATTGTGTATGTTTTCTTTCATGAGTAACATGTCAATAGTTTGTCTTTCCTGAGTTCTCTATATGTATGTTGTTAATTATGCATTTCTCTGGAATACAGATAATCTTGTTTAAAACTCTGTTTTTATTTTTTTTCGATTGTGGTAATTACCTGGAAGAGTTTATATATTTATTTGTCCGGTGTTTTAAGAGTATTAATTTAGTTTTATTAATATTTAATTTTTTCCCTCTGAAGTGGAATTATTATTAATGTTTTTATCCCACTACTTTAGTCATGCAATAATAATAATTGATAATTAATTTTAAAAGGTACATTTAGAAAATATAATACAGTTTGTCTACAAGGATATCATAATGTTTGATTAGAGCTCTAATGGATGCTTTAAGAAGCTTTGTTATATCACTTCTGTCATAAAGATTTCATAATTCAACAATAAAATTCTCAATGTTACTTTCTTATTAATAATTATTAAGAAGCAAAGTGGATTTTATTTTCATAGATATCAGTTATATTTACTGTTGTAATATTCATTTGCAAATAATGACTTTTCAAAGACAAAAGAAATTCATTCAAAACAAATAGGCCATATTACTATCTTAACAAAGACCTTAATGTAAAGTAATAAGAGAAATTTACAATAAAAAAATGAAAATCATTTGGAATCACCGTAGATAAATGTTTGAAAGATACATGTTTAATAGAACATATGACTTGTATTGCTTTTGCTCTACTTGGATAATGTTTAATGATACAAAAGTGACACTTGTTTCATGAAGATATCCATATCTCACTTAATTCATTAACAAGCAGCATTCAATTTTATCAGTCAGCATCGAGCCAGGAAAGATTTTAGTACTATAATTTTTACCAGTTACTATGTTAAAAGAAATCAATAATATAAACTTCAGAAATGCCTTGCAGTTGCTATGAATATAGTGATCCTTTATGAAGATGTTATTTTAATAGTGGTACATCTCCATTTACATTTTTTTTAAAATAGTATTTGAAATAAAATGAAGTGTTTATAAAAAATCTGGAATCAAATTAGATAAACTTTTGTGTGTGTTTATATATAATATATTGCTTGATTCATGGGAGGAGAATAAAAACATTGTTAGCCAAATTGGTGGATACAAGGGTGGTTCTATTGCTTTCTCCTATGAGTTGGGAAGAGAAAAGATTGTAATACTGCAATAAATAGATTTCAATATTTTGTTGGAGGTACACTTTTGAGTGACTCAGATACAAAAAAGTAATTTTCTTTTAAAGCATCTCTCTGTCCAGTTGTGAACAACTAGTACCTAAACTGTGAATAGGAGTTTTCAGAAACTGATATTCCTCCTAAGTACGTAGTTCATCCTATTTTGAAACATCTTAAATTTTGAGGCTACTTCATGTAAAGCTCATACTTAATTTTTTATATTAATAGTTTTTGATGCTCAAATTAAGAAAAGTGTATTAAAAGTCTTATTTTCCTTAAAACTTCAAAGATGGGAAAAATTTAATTCTTTAGTGAAATTCAACACTAATATTGGGGCTCCTGTTTGTTCCTAATGCAAACATTATTAGTAGTATAAATGATATAAAGTACTTTTATTAATGTTTGTGGAATTTGCATGTGTTGAATGAAATTGTGCCAATTTTCCAAAAATACCTAAACAATTTTTCAAAAAATGCTAATTGTTTTTTTTAAACTTGCTACAGATAGGTCAGTTGTTGAAACTCTTGCACATCTAAATATCTACATTACAGGTGTCTTTTGTGATGAAGTGTATTTGTGGACAAAGAGTTTCAAAAGGCTTCTTGTGGAGTTTCAAAAGATCTCTAAAGTTTTCGAGAATAAGTGAGCCCAAGATAACCCATTTTCAAAAAAATTCATACATTTTGACATTTTTTTTTTTTCAGAAAAAAAGTAAGAAAAAGGTGAATGATCTATGATAATCCAACATTTTGATTAAACCATTTGGGTTACTTTAAATTAGGAAATCGTGAACAAATTTATTTGATTTAACTGAGTTTCTAAAATATGTTAGTGCAACAAAAATTAAACCAGGGTTGGTTAAAAATAGTGTTTTTTAAACCTGTGGAAGGATACTCTTCAAGGTTAAAACTAGTATGCTGATAGGCCTATTACGAGTATCAAGTAGTGTACTTAAATGATGGTGTTTGTAATGCCACGAGTACATCGGACATTTTCGATGAAATAAGATAGCATGTAATAAGACGATGTCACGAAATTATGTCTTAATAGGTTTTCAGAATACGCCAAATATAAATTATTTTATTGAATCTCGCACTTTCCTATGACTTGTATTGCAGATGATTGAGCAGTAGAGAAAAGTAAAATCGTATAGCAAACGTAGTAAGCTGTAGAGATGTTGGTTGATTTTCCCGGGTATGTCAATTGCTTCGATCATTACTTCCGTTAGTGTTGTGAAAATTTTATTCTTGGAGATGGTGAACCTTGCTCATGAAGATTCGGCGCCGACCTACACGTCGACGTGCGGTTGTTTTCCCCTCCAAGTATCTCCCCAGCGGAGCACCACTCCTACCGGGATAAGATTATTTTCAAGGTCATACGATTGAGGCCCCGAAATATAAATATATTTCCATTGAGTTTGTAAGAATATTAAGTAATCGCAATGGTAGATCGAGGGGAGTGGATGGAGGCAGCTAATAACGGCAAATACTGGATGAAAGAAAGTTGGCAGAAAGGCATTTGTCACGTGGCGAAGTTGACAATCATTTTGTGGCCAATGACGCCTGTCAAGCTACATTGCATCAAAGGTGAATCTGCACTGGAGGCGAAATATTTTTAAAATTCTTTATCTCTGATTTAAAGTTCTTCATCCCTGAAGAGTTAGGATTCAAGAAATTGAAGCTCCTGTAGCTGTGCCCCCTCTTAACTCGCCAGCGACCAAGAAATTTAAATCAGAAATAGAGAAGTTAGCCCAAGAAGAGACCAAAATGTCAACTACTACCTGGCTACTGCTGGCAAGATAACTGAAGAAAGCGTAGGCTTCAGCGGTCGGAGTTAATAGATACTTGGCTGTTTCCGTGAAGAAGGTCGCAATATGTCGGCCGAAACGTTGGCAACTAAGCCTATGACATGACGTCAGCCGGACAGCCAAGTATGCACTAACGTAACTGAAGGTTCTGTCGATGCGCTCGTCAATGATATAAATTGGTGCTCCTTTCGTTCGTTCGTTTACAATTGGTTTATTTGCATGTAACTTCAAACTTACTATATCTTGCCATCTCATCGCCCGATGAAAATATTGTGCAGCATGAGAAATTATTGAAATTAGGACATACCGTGCTCTTTATCCTTGTTTCAAATTCCTCTTTCAGCACGCATGCTGTGGAAACTAGTGCTTACCTACATTGTTTACCGATTACAAAATGCTACATTGCGGTAGAACGCATATGGCAAAATAGACTGTGCCGTCCTCGTACCGCAAAGTAACACTTTACCATAGGCGTGCGCAGTCTAAAGCGTGTGTGTGTGTGTGTGGGGGGGGGGGGGCAACTGCAACTTTGGGCCCCCTCTTCCATTAAAAAAAATAGTTATATATGCCATATTTTACTAGAAAATAAATAAAACATACTTCAAAGAGATTGAAAGTATTACTTTAATAAAACAATTGCATTCTTGGCTATCCGGGATGAGCCGCGTCTCGGTCAATTGTACAATTGACCGATACGCGGCTCATCTCGTATAGCCAAGAATGCATTGACTCCGGCCGCGGAAGCCTACGAACGCACTTAATAAAACAATTATTGATTTTATGTTGATCCATTTACATGGTTGCCAAATACATTCGAGAGCCTCTTCTTCAATTAATGTGCATCAATTCTACGAATTATCAGCTTAAAACGGGGGAAATATGGAAATGAACATATTTAAAGAACTAAAATGTTTTAGGACATAGGGCTACGGGATCCCTTTAGAATATTTCAGGGTGGTCACAGCCCCCTGCCCCCGCGCATGTACATTACGAACAATAAACTGAAAATAAGACCTAGTTTTCAAACATGAGTGCTAAAAATAAATATTTTTCATAACTTTTGTTATTTATACATTCATTCTACGTTACACAGCCAATGCGCGGATCGCTCAGCATCAAAACAAACTACTACTATGAACATAGCATGTTACGGGGTCATTGTCCAGTCCACCAGTCGGTTCTTTGCTGAGAAGAGCTAGAAGATGTCAGAATTCATTGTTTGAAGCACAGGAGGAATCTTGAAATGAGAAAATGGAAATTGGAGGAGCTACGATTATCTTATTAATCTGAGCAACATAAATTGGATTCTGAAAATGACGAGCAAGGGAAGAAATGCTGTCATTTTGGCAAGTCACGACAATGGTTCGGAAGATTTTGTTTTGAAGAATTAGAAGCTGGAAAGAAAGTATATATTAATTGTAGGCGGAGACTGCAAGAGGTCAAATATGATTCCTGCGAGTATGACCAAACATTCTATATATAGAGGTACCTATTTCACAATTTAGAATCATTCATTCTCTTGTTTCGGATCACTGTGTTGTGCTCTACTAACGCCATCAGCGGCATTAACCCCGTGTCACAATGAACTGCTACCTAGAAGGACTATTTTCAATTCTTTTTGTGAAAACAAAATTAGGCATTTTGGGATGTAAACTTGCAGGACCATTTTTGCGTCATTTCCACTCAGGACTCACTTCCAGTAGTTTGTCCGTAGAATTCAGGTTCACTTCATGCAAGTGAATAAGAAATAATTCCTATTACATCCTTGTAATGCAGGTAGAGGGTAGGCAATTCGTGTGGTACGAAAGTTTGGCAGGTACACGAAATTTCTCTGCGTTAGAATATGCACAGCAGTGCACGGCTAGTTGTCTAGCGATCAGGGGCAAGTACACGTATGTTACATTTGTGGTCTGTTGCTTGAGGTGTGATGAAATAACACTTGGGTAATAACTTAATGTACCCATTCTATATGATTCATGACTAGAAATACAAATGAATGCGAATAAAAATATTTTGCACAATAGGTACAAATGAATCATATAGAATGGGTACATTAAGTTACTACCTAAGTATTATTACATCAATTGTTATACATCATACATTTCATCAATTGTTACATCAATTATTGGCCACACCGAGTAAATATAAATATAATATATATATATATATATATATATATATATATATATATATATTATATTATATATATATATATAATAGAGAGCAGAGAGAGAGAGAGAGAGAGAGATGAGATGAGTAGAAACTTACCTTTCCTCTATATCCTTGATGTCAGAAAATCCATGTGGTGTCTTGTTACTGAAAAATCTATAGCGAGCGCAAAATCACTCTGATGTCGGTCGTTGTGGTAACACTAGCGCGCAAACTATTCATGGAGATTGTCTCCGAATTATTGATATTTCCCCGATTCGATCTGACTGCACTGAACGAGCCCTGCGTGCCAGTTTGCAACGATTAATGTATTTTGAGTGTGGTATATGGATGAGGCTAGAACTATCTAATAATATTGCCTAATATTGTGTAGTATATAATATTATAATTATATAGTTCAATGAATTTATAATTTAAAATATATATATTATATTATATATATATTATATATATATGTTTGATGTTATTATAGATATATATATTGTATTATATATATATATATATACTAAATTCAGTTTATATGCATTAAATAGATTGTTATTCATGAAATGTTTTCATATTATATACTGAGTACTTCAATTTCATATTCTTTATATTTCTTAGATGTCGAACCACAAATGTGTTGCTTGTTAGTAACTTCCCACCATTTTTTATAGAAAAAACTCTGTAAGGGAATGGAATTGAAGAATCTCTGTAATTGCAAATACTAAGCTCCCCTTTCAAATGCTTTTTTTTTGTTCCTGGAACATTAAGTTTTTTGGCTTTCAAATGTTTAATAATTGCCAGCAGAGTAGATTATAATTAACCCCTTTGTGCATTCTCTAGCATAGTTCATAATTTATTAAGTATTTATTTATGGACGTACTGAGTCAATGATGCAGAAACTATGAGGAATGTGAAACTTTATGACACTACATTGGATTGCAATAAAACAATTGTAAAGTTCAATAAGCACATCTTTTTTTCTTCTTCAGAGTTTGTACTTTTCTATAATAAAAATGTTCGCGAAAAGAGACAAAGTAATTAAAATAAAATATATAGAAACAAAAGAGGTAATGTTAAAGAGTTAAATTTAGTTTTAAGAAAATCATACACAGCAGGTCAAAGTGATGTTCTCTAAATAAATATCTGCATTTATATTCAACAGTGTTAAAAGTGATATTTTCCAAACATATACATCATGTGTCAATAATTCTTTGTGAAATTGTATAGAAACACCTTACCTTTTTTTCTGATATGTAAACGTGTATCTTCATTTACAAAACATATTTTATACTATTATTTTCTTGTTCTACAAAAGTGTTGAAAATCTATGTCCAAATTTCGGAAGTGACAACATATTTAAGCAAGAAATAAAATACCTTTATTATTACAGTTTAAAAGTAAAGGATTAATCTGTACTTTGTGTCACAATAAACAGCTTTTATCTTGGAATTTCTTTCTTGTAAATTCCTCAACATGAATTATTGTGTACTTTGTAGATCAAGACTTTCAGCAAATAAGTGCTTAACTTTGAAAAATATGCTTTATGAGTTAAATTAATATAATGAATACCCTTGGGTAAAATAGAATTGATATTATTGATCACTATATGAATATTAACGTATAATATAATTGAGATTCAAAGCAGGTAAATAATGATGGGACAAAATTACTTTTTTATAATTAATTTCTTTTAATGTTTCTGTTATTTCTGTCATTAAAAAAAAATCTTGTCTCAAGAATTTTTCCTATCATATACTATATTTGCAACATTTACATTTTCTACATCAGCATTAGACTCTTCACTTTCCTTGAGTTGCTAGAATTAAAATATATCAAATTATCATAATTTTTAAATAATAAATATATCATAATACTATAACATGTGCGTTAAATAATGTTTTTCCATTAGTAAATCTTCTGAATATTACATCTCTCAAATTTAGATAACTTGCTTGTATATTAAAAATTGTTTTTCATTACAGCCATACTATTTCAGCAATTTTTCATATAATGGAAATGAAGTGAAAAAGTAATTGTTTTGAGAATATCAAGTTACCAATTATTTTATAACCATATATATCAGTGAATAAACTGTGTAATTATCATTTGAAGATACCCACCTATCCTGTCTTTTAAATTGATGAAATATGATGAACCTCACTGCTATGACAGTAATTGGTATTCAAGGTGTTAAATTGTTACATATATAATTATAATTACAAGGTTTGTTCAATAGATATAAAAATAATTTCTTCTTCTTGTTTTTATGATTCATATAAATTGTAATGCATAAATTACTAATATCTGAATTATGGTCAAAATTGTCATTTTTTATTTTAATTTGTCAAAACTAGGAATATAATAACATAAAATGTGCTGCAAACTGACAATGTCTAAAAACATACCTTATTCCAATGACTTTTATTTAACATGTCAGCCAAGATAGCAATCAAAAAATGAATTAACCAGTTCAAAACTGAAAAAAATTAAAAATCATACATTTTATTTTTAAAAACATATATACACATGCAAAATACAATACTTTTAATTATATACTACCATGTATCAAGTTTTTTGTCAGTTGCATGTGCAATTTTGATTGTTATTACAGCCTGGATGTGCACTTTAAAACTAACTTTAAAAATAAAATAAATGTGCAAAATCTGTAACAAGTCAACAGTGATACAGATTTTGTACAATTTCAGAGAGAATAGTGCGTATGATTAATTGTGCAGCCCCTGCATTAGCTCAGTAAGCTGTAAAATAGTACGAAAATGTTCAGTTTAATGATAACTGTAGAATAAATATCTAGTCTTTCATTTTTGCATAATAATTCATCAGAGAAGTTTAACAAGATTCAACCTACATTCCATTGAAAGAGATTCCATTTATTTTCTTGTAAAGGGGTTAGGAGCATGTGTAAACAAGAAAAATATTACAATTTTCATGAATAATCACATTTATTTTTCTTGATTTTTTAAAGAAGATACAATATTTGTGTTCTATAATTTTGTCTTGTCACTGAGACTTCAAATTATTAATCTTAGTAAACATGAAATTAGTGATATGGACATTGCAAATTTGTATTTATCTTTTGTTACTAGCTGATGACTAAGTTTCTGAATTCATCTGAATGATTTTTGTTTATTGACTGTCATATGATGATAATATGAAAATGCAATGAATTAAAATAGAACCTCATTGTTGGCTTAATTATAAACTACAAAATTATTATTCCAAATAATCAAGTTTTTATCAATCATAATATATTCTGAATTATTAATTTCAAGGTCTCTATCACAATGACCTTTTCATATTACTGTTGGCAATACAAACAAATTTCCCAAATTAAAAATATCGGAAACGTGCATTTACAAAACATACCTACAAAAACAAATATTATTATAATAGACACATTTTTGAAAAATCTATTTTATAGATCCATAATGGTTTGCTTTGCCATTTCGTAGTAATCGAAGGAAGGAACCAAATACTAGAATTGTTTTTCTGTGTCTCTGAAAAATTCCTGAATATAAAACACCACGAAGTGCTTTTCGACTGTTTTCATCACTGGGTGATTCTTCAGCAGCATGTGCAGTTTCACTTGACATTTTTGTATATTATGTATTTATTAATTTTAGCTGTTTGTTTTCGAGTAAAAGCAAAGAAAAAGTAAACTTCCAATCCTTTATAATGTCAATTTCTATTTTTAATTGTTGGACTTTTTAATAAAATAGAATTGCATTTTACTAGTTAAATGTGCAACGTGTAACATTTTGAGTATTACCTGGTTAGGTATACATGATAATTGTGCCGAGTAACCAATGAAATTTACAAGTACTAAGAATTGCAGTTATTAAATGTTCAATGTGCACCCGCGAAAATGACGCAGTCCAAAGCACTGAAATAGTTTGGTTTCAGTTCCTTCTCAGGTTTCACACTGGTAGTACTTATATCTGCAACTAAGTCGATCTACTTCACAGAGAATTTACTACTTACTCGCGAATCAGTCTAATGGCGGCCTCAGACTCTCCTGCTGTAAATCACTTGTTTGCGGCACTTCCAGGAGAGGAGACGGGCTGCGGGTAGGTCGAACCACCGACACCTCGTACCTTTCGGCTGAAAAACTCTCGGTGACGTGATTCAGAGTGATGACTGGCTTGTTTATTGCTGGTTCCACCTCCTCCAAATGGATATCTTGAAACTGGTTGCTAACGTTAATACATAAGAAACCACCATTTTTCTTATCTCCGCTAGAAGCACGTTTAGTGCTCGCGTCCGACGAGGAAGCAGGTCTTACGTTTTGGCTTTCCATAGCTGAACTGGAAGCATCGCACGCGCCGGCCGATCGCAAGGAACTTCTGAAATTAGACACATGATCCTCACTGTATGTCTCGGCGCGATGGACTAACTTACACTCGCCGCTCGGAGGGGTCAGGTGGAAGCCGTGTGTGTCTGCACTTACTTGCGAATCTATACCACTACTGTCTTTTTGTACAGAAAAACTCTTCTCTGATTGACGCCGTACGGAATAATTTGAACAGTACTCGTCACATTTCGAGCTGCGCTGGGTAGAAGAATCACTCGCACGTGCACTGTCGTTTGTCTGCAACTGGAACCCTTCTAATTTGTTTTTCACGCATGCGTCGTCACCACAGTAGTTTTGGTAAATGTCAACTCTTTTCTTCTGCTTCTGGCTGCTTTGTGATGTCTCGTTAATTTCCTGTTGGTTGAAACTGTGAATTACGCTGTTTAAATTCTGTAGATGGCGTTGAAAGTAATCGTAAGAATCCTGCAGGTAGGCGGATTTCTCCTCTGATCGAAGCGTCGCGTCTGCGGCGGAACTGAGCGGCTTGCTTGTGGATGTGGAGGGTAACTGATGATTTCGAGTGGCGAGAAGCCTTTCCAATGTAGCTTGAGCGTCTTCCCTATTCAGATGGCGTTTAGAGGCTTCTTTCGACGTCAAAGTGGCAAGGTTTTCGTTCGGTAAACTCATTGTGCTCATGAGAAGAGGGGTTCTTGCTTTGCGTTTTCTCGGCTGCTGAACAGTTTCTTGACTGGCGATATCGTGTCGCGATTTCTGCGAGGGCGGTCTTGTCTTCGTTTCGCTATTATGTTTCTTCTTCCGAACGTGCTTTTCGCGGCGTGGCGAAGGGAACGCGAAACTCTTCGAAGGCTTGTTATCGCATAGTGATGTAACAGGGTTTGATGGAAGGACGATGTGCGCCTTGGAAGACAGGCGATGTTGTAGGAGAACGGATTTGCCTTGTAGAAATATGTCTCCGGAGCCCGGGGAGTAGTGGAGCTTAGTGGTCTCGCTTCTGCGTGCTGCCGGGGCACTGGCAGCTTTCTTAGCCTTCCCTTCAGCTACGCATGACAGACAACGGCGGTTGTGTTGGTGCGCTTGTTCCCGAGCTTCCACAAGCGACGCCGATTTGCGAAGAGATCGTTGAATAACCAGCATGGAAGATATAAATATAGCTACAGGTCTAGTTTAAAAAAAGACGGGCATATGACGCTCCCCACTAAATCTTCGGCGCGTCCACCTTTCCTCCGTCTTCTTCTAACTCGTTTCTTACGGCGTGACGTCATGAGCGCGCGAAACACGTCCGATACACGTGCCCCGCCCGGGTCGCACCTAGTTTACCGGCGCGTGTTGTCGCTTGCGGGCTACTGGCGGGTCTTGCACCACCGGCTCATATCCATAATGCAGCTCTATCTATAAATCAGCTGGGGAAGGAGAGTTCGATAGGCGAGTGCGGTTCAGGAGTTCGTAAAGTACTACAGCTAAATCGAACTCCGATATTCAATTCCAGGCAGACGAGCGTCAGGTATATTGGATGTATATTAAGACCCAAGCCTTTAAATTGATACTTGACATGAAATACTTTTGGGGAATATGAGACAGTCGCCGCTTTGAGACCTTTTCTTTCGTTAGTTATTAGCTCAAATAAAGGGAACAATAATAATACTAATAATAATAATAATAATAATAATAATAATAATAATAATAATAATAATTATTCGAATTTTCTAATTGTTTTGATAAAAATTGCGTGAATCAGTTGCATATATCCAGCATTTATAGCTTCGTATATCAAAAATGTCAAGAGTTAATACAAACTTTAATCTATGTTGCTACCGTGTTGGCATAGGCAACGGAAAAATATCATTTGAATGTAAATAAATAGCTTGGCGTGGCGCAATTTTCATGTTTAAAAATTTAATGTATGAAAGTTCACAGAGAACATAAATTTTAAATTTGAAATAAAACTAGTTTAAAAAAAATTAAGATAACATATATTGAATTCCACAGTTCACCTCAGGTCATGCACATATACATCCATCTTCAGATATATTTTAAGGAGATGTTTAATAAAACACATTTACTTGCATTATTATTTTAAACTTTTAAAATTTGTCTAATTAATTTTTGTTGTGCCGACAACCCGACAAGAGCCCACAAGCCTTCAATCTGCCCTTTGATGCGCTTATCATCACCTCTGTAGGTGCTGAATGTAAAAAACAAGAAAAAAAACAAAAGCCGCTTTTTCGTTACTTTAAAAAACAAAAAAACACGTTTTTAGAGAATTTTCGTTGAATTTTATGGATAGATCCTTTAAAAAAGTCAGTTCCCCATCAAGAGGCTGAGACTGTGTTCAATGACACCTCGTTTGCCTCGATTGGGGGACCGGAAGTGGTTTAACGGCGAGTGCGAAGTGGTTTAACGGTAGTTTACTATATAAGGATATACAATTCACCTCTTGTCGTCCTGGAGTTGGCAATGTTTAGAATATGCCCAACGAAGAACAATTTAGGATTCTGTCTAAAGAAATATAATGAAATACATTTCTGGATTGTGTTAATGGTTGAAAATCGCCGATTCCTTTTACGATAATGTTTTGGGAAAATCAGAAAAGATTGATATATTTTTGATTTTTTTAAACTTGTAAATACATATCTATTTATATGTAAAAAGGAGGAATAAAAAGATATAACTTATGCTAGAACTCAAACTTGCGTGCTAATACAGAACACGAAAATTAAAAATCTCCCAATTATAATACTTCCAGGTAGTAGGCAATACGTTAACTTTAGTTTTATTTTCAAATCATATCGTAAGATATCAATCAAATTAAGTCGTAAGATTGTTTTAAGAAGCACATGAATATTTTTATCATTCTTTTGTCCGATTAAATTTCCTGTTATTTCGTATAACTGAAGCAAAATATTGAGATTGGTTCCAAGATTCCTTCTGGTTCTAAGGTACTTTGCACAAGCAAGCGCCAACAAGGCTCCAAGAAAGAGGACGCTATTAAATATTTGCTCTTTACGTGTTATGGAACAGAATTTTTTTATTTTCTTGGTATGTAAAGAACTGTATGTATATAAATATGTTATATCGTGTTATTGCAGTATTTGTGCAGAGTGTTTTCGTTAAAATATTGCAAGAAGTTCGTTAGACAAAACATGCCTAAAATTGACTTAAGAGCGTATTTTCGAAGTTTCGTTGTTTCCTTCAAGGATACCTGCATGCGTGTGTTGTGCGTGTGAATACATAAGTCGCCTGGCCACTGGACCATCTGTACCCCCTCCATAAAAAAAAATGCTGCTGATAACGAGAAACACTTTTTCTGTTAAAAAAATTAAATCTGGAGTCATGTGTACCACTTACGTCGTATAGTGGAAGTATTGTAATGCTGCAACAAAAGATATAACAAAATATAATAACTTAGTGTAAATGTAGTGTAATTTTTGTTGAACATAATGATGATAGTAGTTAATCCAGAACGAGCTGCTGCTATTAACTCTTTTTTTTTCTTACCGTGTATTTTATTTTGATACTTTTATAAACATTATATTATTTGATTTTGCGGACTCGGGAATATGTGCTTAGTAGTGGTCAACAAACTTTGCCACATCGCTCCTCTCCACACACAAGAATTCAATCGTCATTTTTTTTAATCGAACGGGGGTTTACTTTCACTTTCTAACCTACCACATACTTGCGTTGTAAAAGGTCGGCAATACAGTGCTGCAGAGAAAATGACGATTTTTCGACCGAAAATATCATATTGTGGGGCCTTGTTATAAAAAAGAGGATAATTCGTATTCCTAAATGTAGTAAATAACTTCCTGTAAATGTTGTGTAGTCAGAATTCACATTTTGCAAGTCCCTGACACCGAAAAATTGGTGTACGCCAAACCGTCTCTTTGTTTGGGAATGTCTGTCTGTAAACAACGCTAGCGCTTAAACCATGGGCAGAATTTTCATATGATCATTAAATTGATATTCCCCGATGGATCTGGCTGATGTCGCGACCACTTGAATTTGAGGTATTTCGATTTTTGAGAATACTTTACATGAAGCCTCAAGGACATTTTCAAAATTTTCCCAAAATGCTTCCAAATTTTTCTTTAATTTTTTTTGTCAAATATAGCAGGAACGCTTATAAAAATGTGTCAAGTTCGATTTTCGTTAAACTCTCTGAATTTTCGAAAACTGCAAATGTTAAAAAATTTCGGTGTTTTTCTACAACAACAATAATAAAGATAGACATTTTCTTCTTAGTGAAATCTAATTAGACTTCAAATGGGATCACTTCATTTTTTTAATATGAGAAGTTTTCCTGTAATTTTGCGTGAAGACAATAAAAGAAAATTTTTAATAATGTTTACAATTTTTCTAGGATAGTGCGAAGTGCATTTATAAAAATGGCAAAGGTTTAGTTTTTGGTGCACTATTCTAATTTTCGAAAATTGCAAAAATTATAAATGATGGAAGTGTGCTGCAGCAAAACACGGAAGAGGCACTACTAGTTTTATCATGCATTAATGTCTGATGAAATGACCAAAGGTAGAAGTGTTTGTAGTGTTTCCATGCAATGATGTCTTTCAACAGTGGAAGAATGTTTGTCATGTCATGGAAATTGTTTTCGTGTAAAATGACTCCAACCTGACATCGCGCGCTTAATGATGCATGTAGTTATACTTGTGATATGTGGTGGCACATGGCCAAGACCGTCGTGAATTCAAGATCACGTCAAAAAGGTCGCCAACGTCGTTGAGAGGGGCAGGTGGGTCTATAATTAATACAGGAGCTTTAAAATTCACGTTGGAGGAAAGTGCCAGGTTTTTCGTTTACTAAAATATAGACCTGCAAGTCAATGTAGTGAACGTTCACAAAATACTACTTTTACTAGTCAAAGGACATAACAAATCTATCAGTTATAGAACATTGTTTAATTACACAATTACTGCATAAACTGTAATAATAAATATATAGTATGATGCAGGGATGATGTAGTTCCAACGAAGTACTTACAGGGAGTTGTTCTTTTCTTACTTATATTTAACATTCAACGCTTTTATTGATCATTTTTACAATAGCTATGTGCGAAAGAACACATTGCCGTTATAGAAAAGAGTTCTTGTTTCGCATCGAAAACTGGTCACATATATGCTAACGATTTTCAACGTCAGGTAGTTTTCTGACAATGTTTTCACGAAGGTTGCAGAAAGCGAAAAGAATGCAGAAAGAGTCTGGATAGAAATCTGGAACAGCATGGTTGCAACTGAATAATAAGCTTCTTTTTATTTTGACAAAAGGGAAGAATACTTCGTTATTATTCTGTAAGTTTAATTGTGAGTTGTCTTTTTAAGACAATCAAAATGGGAAATTATCCAAACCAATTTCAGTAGAAATACTAATGTATAATTCATATTATTTATTTACAGTTTTTCCAAAACGACCTTTTAGAAGATATTTCTCTCCTATCTTTAGATTCTAAACTATGAGACGGACTATAAAGATAATGTTATAATATATTAGAATAGTTTTAAGTAATGTTTGTAATATATTGTGATCTTTATCGCCTCTCTCGAGTCGTTTTCAAAAACAGTGTGAATAAGTAAACAATGTGAATTACTCATTTGAATTTCTGCGAATATTATTTGGATGTTAACTCATTTTTATTATATTAAAAAGTGAATTTACAGTATAATAATTTATTGAACGACAATCAATAATTTGAATTACAAATACTTCACATATGCATACTTACTAAGTATGTAAAAATATTTCGTTAACTTACTTAATATTTCGTTAACGTACTTTTGCTGAAAAATAATTAAAAGTTACTTTTAAAAAATGTATTTTATTATTTTGTCAATGTATTCATTAGAGTTTATTACAAACAGTTGTGTAATCTATGGAAGATTGGAAGATATCTGGTCGAATCTTCTGTGACTCTCACTCACTTCCTTGTATTCCGCTTTCTGCTGGTAGTGGTTTCGTGAAGGGTGATCAATCATTTTATACGTCTCGGAGACGATTCCATCAAATCATAATAGCGAACTGCACTATACATATTCGAAATGATGAAATCTTTATTGATTTCTGTCATCAAATATATTTTCTGCGTGCGACCGTGACCTCTTAAAAGGACTTGTGTATATTTAGCATACGAGACGAACAGGACGCGATCTACGACAGGCGATAAATTCAAACACGTTTCGGATTCGAGAGAAACGGAATTTCCATGTTAGCAGTAAGAAATGTTTGACAACCATGCCAAATTAAGGTTAGTACCCCTTTGACACGCATATTTTGTTTCTGGGCCACCCTTTTAAATCTATTTTTGATGCGGTCGGGGGAATCTTCATTACGCGTTCATTAAATATTTGGGTCAAGAATCTATCTAGTGAGTCTATGAATATCGTAACGAGAAAGTGGAGGGAGTTGGACAACTAGCTTGACTGTTTTAAGGGAAATCAATAAATTTAATTGAATTGTATTATCAGTTGAGATGTAATTTCTGCGATTAACTGTTGAGCAACGTAGCAATGTTGAGAACTGGTGAATGGTCGGTCCTGTTTTGAAGACTGGCAGGCGTACTTTCCGTTTTTCATTAATAGTCCATCTTCTTGTCACGTGGCAAAAATTAAAGTATAATTTCTTTAATACCTTTTCGCTGAATAATAGTTTCCATAGCACAACCGTTCTTTGTACTATCAAACGATGCAAACTATAGCTGCTACAACATGATCTATTTTCGTATGTGCATCGCATTATTTGATATTTTACAATTTTCGAAAATGCAGAGTTCAACGAAACTTGCACCTACGCCATTTTTATAGGCTTTCCTCGCATTATCGGAGAGAAAAATGAAAAAACAAACCGGAGCAGATTTTGAAAAAAATCATGTTTTAAAAATTACATTTATTTCACACAAAATTACGCAAAAACTACTCAATTATAAAACAAGAAGTACATGACTTCAGTGTTGAATACAGACACTTTCCTTCGGGGGGGGGATAATACCTATCTTATTATAGTACGTTTATTCCTACAATTTGTAGCTGCAATTGTCCAAGTGTGCTAATTGGTGTCCCTTTTTTGTGATAACAGCGGGTGAACCCAGAAGAGAATCGCTAAAATTAGCAGCACCATCGAAAGAGCGTGTTACTAATTCGTTTAAGAGAGCTTTCATTTCTTTAGTTGTGTGCCAATTGCGATGAATAAAGATTCAACGTTAGCATTATTCAACTAAACGTAGAAATTGTTCCTTTACTTATAAAAAAAACGGGAATGTGACAACATAATATTTGTAATAAACATGGACAGACAGTTCATTTTTATTACAAATATTAGTGGATTCATCAGTCACGAAGGGTAAGTATTTATCTCAAAGAAATTGTTTCATTCTTATTATCCAGAATCTTACCCATACAATTTCATAGTTCTGAAACAGTGTATTTGCTAACATACGTCAACTTTTCACTTTGAAATACTACACATGTTTTCAGGTGAATGTCATTTCTTAATACTAGCTTACGTATTAAAGGTTCATATTTTGTTATATGGAGTATCTTAAAACTGAGAGACAATTATGAAAATACATGTTTTGAATTAAAGAACACAAAATGTGGCTGTTCAACATTTCGGTTGTTTCGGCTGTTTTCGGTTTCATTTTGTGTAATTATTTGCGCATGAACATCTTCTTCTTCTTCTGCACTTCATGGATTAGGCTTGAGCCTGTTCCGTCTTCACAAGTTTTCCTTCCATCGTGTTTTTGGGTCTTCCCACGTCTCTCCTTGCAAGCGGTTGATAGAGTAAAGCTAATTTAGGTAGTTTTGAGTCATCCATCCTTTGGCCGTGTTGATACCAATTATCTCGGTATTTATTTATTTTGCTTCCAATTTCTTCAGCATTTAATTTTTCTCTTCTCTTCTTATTACGAATGTGATATTTTTCGCATGAACATGAGCGGTCAATCCCCATAAACTACAATTTTCAAGTTCAGCAGCTTTTGCTTACTTTTTTGATGTGGAGTGCTTTCTAGTTTTCCGGTAACCTTTACAAAACAAATGGTGCTACAGAATGGCACAGAATATCTCGTACTAGTTACTTTTCTAATTTCTTTTGTCTAGGATAGTTCATCGGATGAACCGCACCCTTCTCCTTTTAAATAAAAAAAAAAAATTTGCATTTTCTCAATCTTTCGATCCCCAAAGTAGCATTGAAATATGACTTAAAAATAATATAAAAGAGTAACACCTTGCCTTCCGTGGAACTTATTGTTGAAGAATTTGGAGCAGTTTTTGAGAAACGTCATTTAAGCGTTTCTGTAAATGCGAAATTTGAATCTCTTTTTCACTGAAATCTTTTGAGTTGTCGAGAAACTTCATTGGAAGTCATTTAAAGCACTTCTATTCACAAAAGCAATAATATATACAAATCACTGGTAATGCCAATATTAACGGCGAGAGAGATATTTAATAAATACATTTATGTCAACATATTATTGTCAACATATTTTGACATCAAATGCAAATAGAAAAAAAAGTGAATACATTTTTGAAATAGATTTTCGACGTGTTAAAGTTTGGAGAAGGGGAAACTGGGGCACCATGAGCCACAAAAATTGGAACATTTAGGAATCCCTTTCATTGAAGGTGATTTATTTCATTTTATCTGTCCAACTAAAGACGTATGGATATTTTAACATTATGTGATTATAGTCACGAAATAATTATTTGCGGTGAAATAAAGTAAAAAAAAATAATGGAATGACACATTGTCCCTGGGGTACCATAAGTCAGTTCGTGGGGTACAATATGTCATAACTATTTCAGAATAACTATCCCTTTTTCATCATTGAGGAGCCACTATAATTTTTAAAATAAGGAATTTGACGAGCACAAGCAGCATGTATTCACGGATATGCACTCGAGGAAAAATTAAGATAGGGGTAAATAATCGCCATCAGTGCGGGCAAAAATGCATGTTGTTTGAAGAGTTTCCTTCTGAGCACGTTCCACTTGAGACACGGGTTGGCAACCTTGCCCAATGATTAACTTTCCTCTGTTTTGAACTGATGTTTTTGTTTCATCTAAATTGAAGTCGCACGAAGGAATGCCTGGTCGAGGTTCTCGCTTTAACGAATAGTAATAGTTTGAAAAAAGCCTCCACGTTTTGTTGATTGAATGCCGTGTCACGAGGAAGACTGCAACCCTCTGGAGACCTTAGGGACAAATATCTATTTCCTTTGAAGAATTGTACTAACCAGTGTTCTCTGACTGGAGAATCTGGACATTTAACGTTATTTGCAATAGCTGTTTGATGAGGAAGTTTGCGGCATCTTAATGATGGTAAACCATAAAACATTTTGCAGCCAGCAATCACATCCTCTTGGACTTAAGTAAACACTTACTTATAACTGTAGCTTGATTTGAGTTCACCTTCTGCATCAGAAAGTGATTTTATAATTTTTCCTTACGTCTTAATGTTTCCCTCTTGACACCACATTCATCAGCTGCACTTCTTATGATTCTGCCTTCTAGAGCCAAAGTAATTGCTCTCTTTATATGTTTTTCCTCGAGTATCCCTTTGGTTGTTTTTCTCTTGTATGTTTAAACCATATCTGATAAACATGTGAAAAAGCATTGCGGCAAGTGACCCATGGTACCCCAACATCATCTGACCCACTTTGACAAGGTACTTTCAAAGTGGTCAGATGTAACCTATAACATTACGCACCGTAACTTACCCACAATGCAGGAAAATAAAAAAAACTCCATGGAACTGCAATCTTCAACTTCAATACCAGTATTAAAATGACGAAAAATAATGTCAAAAGAAATATACTTTGCCAATAATTTACTTCGAATGGAAAAGATCAGTTAATACTTAACTTTTCCGTAGACAATGAAGCCAGATCATTGTCTCCTGGATAGAAAAGTATGGTCATCATATAACATTTAATTATGATCAGTTTAGCCAACCTAACCACCAAAAATATCAGCAAACATTCAATGTCTTATCGTACCCCATGGTCCATGGTGCCCCGGTCTCTCCTTTTGCCAGTTTTACTTTCTCGTATACGTCCTTATACACGTAGTATATATAATTATGTAATGGTGTAGAAAATTGATTACACGATTTCAACGGCAATATACGTTTTGGAGTCTCCTGATACGGAAAAAATGTTTTTTTTTCTTTTCTAAACATCCGTACGTCCATTCGTCCGTGCGTCTGTCCGTCTGTGAACACCATTAGAACTTAAACTATACGTACGATTTATTCCAAAATGGATGTTCGATCTGGCTCGTTCTCGGGTGCTGCGATTTTGAAAAACTTGCCAAAGTCGAACGCAATAGGTTGTCTGTTAGCATTATATTGCAGTCGAGTCCAATTAATGTCTGCGAAGCCTTATAACTGTGATATAATTTAGCTAAGCGAGTATCCACTTACCGCAAAAACCGTCTGACGTAATTCATGGGACGTATCATATTGATTTGTTCTGCGTCACTGAGGAAGATGAGTAACAAAAAATAACTTCTAAATAGTTATTTATGATACAAGTGGTAAAAGTGACCTTTTATTTTGCGGATAGTAAAGGTTGCGAAACTAGGCCGACGGTCCGAGTAGCGCAATCCTGCGAACAAAATTAAAGCAGTTTTACCAGGTGTGTCGTACACTATTTTTTAGACAACCTTACTGACTTTTTCTCCTTTTGGTTCTTTTTGACCTATTGGCATTTCGTCCTTTTTATCCTTTTGCCTTTTTGGTTATTGAGGTCCGTCAGATCAGAGAGGCAAGAGAGAAAGAGGGAGAGAGAGAAAGAGGGAGAGATAGAAAGAGGGAGAGATAGAAAGAGGGAGAGATAGAAAGAGGGAGAGATGGAAAGAGGGAGAGATAGAAAGAGGCAGAGAGAGAAGGAGGGAGAGAGAAGGAGGGAGAGAGAAGGAGGGAGAGAGAGAAGGAAGGAGAGAGAGAAGGAGAGAGAGGGGGAGAGATTTGTAAAGAGATTAGTCTCTGCCGTGCTTCTGCTACCAAGACTTTCAGTTGACACTCCGTTTTCGGTGGTCTTGACGTAAAAGAAAGTACGCAGTACGCCCCATGACAGTGCTTCGAATGGCGTAACATATTCGCTGGGTCTGACGTCTGTCGGTCTGACGTCTGCCACTGAACGTCTTCTGGGAAATGTCTGTGTACTGACTAACTGGAAGGATGTTTTCTGATCACCTACCTCCCGTATCTAACATAGAATTCACGAAACTTAATGGCAAAGGATATAACACTGAGTTAGGTAATTTGATGATTTGCAGAGCGGTGTTAAGCCTTGAGTGCCTAATCTAATGAATTTCAAGAGCCCTTGAAGAATTACTAATAATTTTGCGAGATTCGCTTCAAAAATAATTGTTTCAATTTGGGTCAAATATAAATATAGAAAGAAATATGAAAATCTACATGTAATTAAAAGACAAGAATGAAATCTGGCGATACCTGGTGCGGAAATTCACCGCTGGTTGCGCTCCTTACATTTGTGGGATTGTATCTGTTGGCTATATTGAACAGATAAACTTAGCAGTATAAGCGATTGCTTTTCTTCTTGCAGGTGAATTAAGTTACAAAGCAATCTTTCTTTCTGTATATTATAATTAATCTAATCAAAAATAAGCTTCCTGCTGTAAACAGGACCATTTAGAATTAAATGAGAACTTACACTTGTGATGCAAAAGTTTGGTGTAATATTATGCAATGGATCCAATGAGAATTGTGAACGTAAATGTCAATGTCGATATATAGGCGCCCCACACATTCAGCATTCGCCGAGTAGCAAGCTACTACTTGCCCAATCTCGAGCAGCTGATGTGCTCGGCGAATGTTCTCTTCCTTTGATGTGTCCAAAAGGCCGCTATGCGAGGGCTAGTCGGAACACCGAATACCCGTTGCTCGGCAAATTGCAAACAACCCATCCACTAATCTCGGCACTCGGCACAGTCTCTTCTAAAGCCTTCCACTTCCGCTGTCTCTTCCTAAAGACGTAACCGTGGAAGCTTGCAAACTCCAAACTTTTAAGGTTACGTGCACCTGATTCGAAAACAACAGTCTATCATGTACCACACTCAAGGAACATCTTGCGCTTTCATGAGTCTCATTTGTGCAGTTTGTAAGAGCATAAATGATAATTCTTCATTATCCTTGCTCATGAAATGCTCCATATCCTCCTTGCTCTCTATTCACTCATTGCGCCTCTGGTGTAAAAAACACTGTCACCCTAATCAGGTACCTTTACTTACTGTCGTTTAACTATGTAGAATTTCTGTGCCTATTGAATCGAAACATTATGACTGGCTGACTTATATTACGAGTTGCGGTCTTCAGAATATATGCTCGGTCATTGTCAATAGAACGATTAAATTTATGTTAAAATCACACTTTTTATTTCTTTACGTCTACGTCAATGAGCTAATGTAAATGAGTATGTTGAATGATCATTGTGAATGGAACGATCACATTTTTGGTTAAATCAATTGCTTATGTCTTTTGGTCTACGTCAGCGATTTCAATGAGTCCCAAGAAAAAAAAAATTCTCATTTGAATATGGCAGGCCCTGCCCTCTCTTCAAAAGAAAATTATTTTATCACTTCTACAAATTTCTACTACAGGATGAAGAATTTCAAATGATTTCGAATGTCACTTCGAATGAAACTAGAGTTTTTTGTAACGCAATGTATTCTTCAATGTAATATCTTTACATTGTTTCATGTAAATATTTTTGAATATATTAGTAGTTTTGACTCGTATGGTGTCAAAGTTAACTTTTTGAACAGGTTCGACACCCATAAAATGAAAGTAATATCTTCCTTTTGCAATAGAATCTAAATACAATATTCGATCCTAAAATCAAATGATTTTTTCAAACAAATTGTAATTTTTGCATAATTTTTAGTCATATTATTTGCATTTTTTGTTATTCATGGAGTGTTTGTAGAATAAAAGGTGCAATATAATCTAATATTACGTAATCTTTAACATTATTACAAGATAGTGTATGCCGTTCTAGATCCACTAGTTTTTACTCTCTCGTCTTACTACGGAAGAAAAAAAATATTGTAATCGTTAATCTTGCGCCAACAATTGGCGATATTTCTACATAAAAAAATATTGCCGAGCCGTGGTAACAAACACGTGAATAAATGATCTCTCTCTCTCTCTCTCTCTCTCTCTCTCTCTCTCTCTATATATATATATATATATATATATATATATATATATATATAGAGAGAGAGAGAGAGAGAGAGAGAGTAAATTACTTTACTTGAGTAAATTACTTCCTCTAACACATGTTGTCAAAATCCATGTTTTGTGGGTCCTTGGTACTGAAAAATCGAGCGACGGCAAAATCACTCTATGGTCGTGGTCAACACTAGCGTCCAAACTATTCAGGAGATTTTCTCCAATATTTATATTCCCCGATCGATCTGACTGCACTGACGGCCCTGCGAGTTTGCAACGGATATTTTGATTTTTGAGGGTAGACTACATAAAGCCTTAACATATTCAAAATACACTCCAAAATAGTTCTTAATTATTTTTTTAAAATTTAAATTTGACCTCGGATAGTGTAAAGAACGCTTAAAAGATTGACTCAGGTGTCATATTCGTTGAAATCCCCAATCTATCGAAAATTGCGAAAGTTGAAAATGCTTTCGGCATGTTCCTACGACTACACTTTTCGAGATAGAGATTTATTTTTCAATGAAATATGTTGTTCAAAGACATCTTGAAGTAAGGTCATTTTCAATTTTTCGAAAATGTTAATAGTTTTGCGTAATTTTGGGCGAAATTTAGGCAATGTTTAAACAATTATTTTTCCCAAAAAGCTCATAATTGTTTAAATAGATTTTCATCCAAATTTATTTTAGACAGTGGTTTGTTTTAAATATAATGAAACGAAAAACACATTAAACATTAACCATAATTGAAATTGAAGAATTTTATTAAAATGTTATCTTAATTTTGAATTTTTTATATCTGAACGTTGCATAGACTACTTTTCATCTTCTGCAGGAGTTAAATTTAAGATAAACAGAAATTATTAAAAACAATGTTAAATTTTAACTTTAAGGTTATAGTCCAAGTTAGATGACAAAAATGAAATTATTATAAATATGTACCAGGTACATATTTACACCTTTACATCTTCGCCGTTCCTAGGCAGATCGCAGTGGCGGTTTGCCAATGTCTCGCAGTGGATGAATGACGTTAAGAAGGGATCACGATGTTTGATTAATTAATTTAAAAAATATATTTATAATGGTCGCATAAATATCTAGGTCTTGAGTGACCACAAGCTTGTAATACAGAATCACATGTATTTACAAAGCATTCCTTTAATAATAATTATAATAAATACTTATGCTTCACTCTATAACCTACTATTCTTAGTTAAGTTCCTCATTTACTTAGTAATACCGTAAATTTATTTTCTAAACTGTTGAATGCTTCGAGGAAAGGATTCAAAGGTTTTTACAGGCAATCTATTCCATTCTTTTATCGTTCGATTTGTGAAAGATTATTTCCCGACATCTGTTCTCTGCGGTCTTAAATTTATTTTGTGCCTATGATTTCCCCTACTGATGTATGTAGGAATACTTAGCCGCCAATTAATTTCTTTCCAAGCTGGATGACCACTATAAGCTTTATACAAAACGCAGAGCCTTGCTACTGTTTTCGAGTGAATCCTATTCTGGCATTTTCTTGTCTCTGTAGTACGTTACGATATGACAAATACAGGAGGTTATTATACATACTATACATTATTATGGATTGATTATTTTGTTTCCGGGTGGGTCGACTGCCACGATCATTAGTTTCGTAATCGTAGAGAATTTTATATCTCAAGAGTTGGCGGTGTTCTTCCTCAGCTGGAATGTGAGATCCGGCAACAATCTACACATCCGGTGCCTGAGACGATCCTTAACATATATGCAACTTACTGCGCGATCTTTCCTTTCTCATCCTTGTCTCCTCTTCAAAGTTAACACTTACAACCACTACACTACCACACGTGTTGGAAATGGGGGGATTAGAGCTTGTCCCGAATGAGTCGGGGATACTAGAGGAGATACCAGGATGGGGATATCCCGCAAATCGACGTGACCATCGGCGCAGGATCCAGGAGATTCCATCCAGGAGGAACACCGTCACCTCCTGTAATATGCACCCTTGCCCTTGGGACTACTGACAATTGTAGATGACGCTTCGGGAAACATTACGTAATCAATCCGGAACCGTACCGTAGAATACGGGCCACGGACCGCGCGCGACCATTCCCCCCTTCGCTATCCTGCCCTTATTCTATCTGTAAGATCAAGCAATGGGGCGATCACGTATCCTCAAATGGCAACTACTATTGATTCAGAAAATCTCCCACAAGGGTCGGTGATCCAGCGAGGCGGGAAAAATGGAATACAAATAAAACAATGTACGAGTGATTTGTATGTCAAATCTGATTTTCTGCCCTTTGAATGTCCACCTCCCTCAGCCTGGATCGAACGTGCGAACTTGAAATCGAAAAGCCATTGAACTAAACACTATCCAGGCGCCTTTAACCCACGACTTCCTCGTAAGAAAGATTGATCACATCTTCACGAGCGTCTTCAGAGTAGACCTCGACAGCATTAGACCTGACTGGGTTATCTCTGACGCAGACGCGTGACAGCGCCGCAGTGATGTGCCAAATGCTTGGAGCGGGCAGAACCCTGCAGGGTGGCAGAAATGAAAAATTATGCCGCTTCGAAGTTCTAAGAGGATAAAAATAGAAACGAGCAGTTTAAAAGTACATTTCTGATATTTGTACGTGGTTTAGAGTCTGCAGAAGGGTGACGTACTCTACGAGGTGAGGAGTGCGAACAATTTTGAGAAGATGCATTTGTGTGCAAAATTGAAAATTATTTATTTTAACCCTTATATAATTAAATTTCTGAAAAACTTTGTGTGAAATATGTTTCTACAATATTCAGTTTTATATGTACTTTTGAAATGTTAGTAAAAACAAACAAAACAAAAATTCAATGTTCATGAAAACTAAAAACCATATTTCATAGTTTCTTTTTGGTAATGCTTTGCAAATTAAGACACCTATTAATTGGTTCTCCAGGAAAAGAAAGAATACTTCTTTCAGTTAGCAAAAGTCATCCGGCAGACAGGAGTATTTAAATTCCTATTAATTTGCATTTGATCCGCCTCTTTGCGGATGAATAGGAGTGACAGGTATTTAATCTTCCCTTTGGCCAGGGCTGCACATTCAGCATTCGTGGCAGCTTCAAATCCGGCAGGTCGTGTAGGGTAAGGCATGAAGTAAGTGGAAATGCAGTGAATAGGCACTCATCATGACTCTCATGAGTAGACATCAACTTCAAATGAATGAGAATACGTGGTCAGATGGTCTATCCGATTAGGCTTTATGGCAAAACTGAAGTTCAAATGTCATGTAATGCCTTTTTCGTTGAATTGCTTGAATATTATTTTAAACGTGACAATTTGCGGATTCATCCTTTTTAGTTTCATGTTTACATGTGTATAAACGGAGTAATGAAAATTTTAGGCAGAAAAAAAATTCATTGCTGGGTCCTGATAACAATAAAAGTGGATCAACTCAGCTGCTAAATTAAGAAAAAAATCCTCTAACACGTGGTGTAGCCAGAATCCCTGTTTTATGGGCTCTTGATACCAAAACACCAATTGACGGCAAAACGTCCGTCCGCCTGTCAGTCTGTGAACACCACTAGCGCCAAAACTATAAGTACGATTTTTTCCAAAATGGATCCCGGATCTTCCCGCGCTGGATGGCGAGATCCGACGCCAACCCACCGTCGGCTAGCGGGGTTTCTCCCAACCAGGTATTTACCACCAACGGGGCACCGCGTCAGCCCACACAAACTCTAAGCTCCCGATCGATCTCCCGGCATGTATGATGGGGTAGTGCATGTGTGTGTAGAGTAAGGGGTGAGGATAGGCCAAGGAAGAGGAAGGAAAGATAGCGAGCGGTCCATGGCCCGTTTGTTAGGGTATTGCTCCGGCATTCGCCTGGTGTTGATGAGAGAAACCACGGAAAACTACCGATTTGAGCAGTTGGCCACTAGAATTTTCCAGACAGCGACTGAATTCGACCTAGCTAGTGTGGAAAATCTTGCCATTGCCGGGACTAGAACCTAGGACCTACCGGTCAGAGGCACTGCATAGATGCACTGAGCTACCTCTCTCGGTAACCCCCCTCCCCCGTCGGGGTACCTCAATCTCTTGAACGTTGTAGTTGTCGTGGTCGTCATCGTAGTCTTCGTTGACGTCGATGTCGTCGATTGTGCTTGCTGTCGTTGTTGTGGTCTTTGTCGTTATTGCCGTCGTTGCCATTGTTTCTTAATGTCTGGTTAATTGTTTTCTACCCTCCCCACGCATGGGTTACATTGTTGAGCGTTATCAACTTTGATACCACTTGGGCGCTCAACACTACTGGACTCTCATATTCGCCGTCAGGGACCAACAACAGCAACAGCACAGTTCAATTTACGAATGACTTGTGTCGTTGCCTTGCTGAACAAATGTGGTGTCTAGTTAAGAAGGGAACATTTAATTTTGCCAGCCAAGGTTCTTGACATGCCACAAGCGTGACATGAGACGCTGAAGATTTTCGCCATCGGAAAATTCTCCGTTCCAACCGGATAGAACTCGGGCAAGAACTTGAATTTGGGAAATCAGTGTGTCGGCATGTCTTTATGATACCACTGAAAATTCTGGAAAACTCTGTTTCCACAGTCGCATAACAGATACGCGAGTGGAGTCCTCAAGCTGTGCAGACCTGTGCCCCGTGTCTAGCCTGGGGTCAGCGAAAGACACCGGTCAGGGAAACACCGGAGCCCGGAAACAAGGTGTAGTTCGATTGAAATGCTAAATTCTGATCTACCACGCGTTGGTGCGTTTAATTACGCTCTAGTTGGGCAATAAGTAATTATAATGATAGAAAAAGAAAGTGAATTTGCCTCCTTGAAAATACCTGTCAAACATTGCTTGTTCGGTAATCTTACTGTCCTAGAGAGTGGTGCGACACTACCTTAATTACCTGCGCGCCGCCGCGCCCTAATAGTGCGCCGGGAGTTAACAAATAGCGCAGCTCTGGTTCTGTCATCTCGGTCGGGTGCTATTTAGTCGGCACCCGCGACGGTGGCTTGGGTTTCACGAAAGAAAGTCCGAACAAAAGAGCGGCTACAAGTTACTATTAGACCGGAATTTTAAATTCTGGCCTACTACGATGCGCCTCCATATTTACATAGCGCACCTGGAGCGCAACTCTTGTGGAGCCCTGTTTCTGCTATATCGTCTGCGATCGGTCTGGCTGGCTCTATCGTCGCTGGTCTGCGTTTTCCGAAAGGGAGAGTCTGAAAAGAAGATCGGGCGCAAGATACATTTAGTTCAGAATTCTAGACCCCGACCTACCTCGGCGCGCGGTCGCATTTAAATAGCGCACAATTTGTACAGCTGTTTCTGCCATCCCGTCCACGGCAGAGGCTGAGCGACAAGATGCAATTAAGCTTGACTTAATAAGACGCGCGGTCACGCCATTTCAGAGCCCAAAAAAATGTTCGGACTTTTTTCTTCGAGAACGTACACAGGTGATGTGTCAATATCCACCGTTATTGGAATGAGTTTCACCAAGTAGTGAAAGAACGGAGGCATGATGCAATTAAGCCGCAATTATGAGTCCTTCCACAGCAAGCTGTTGCGTTTAAATAACGCCACTACAGTGTACTTTGCCCGTCCCTGTTATCGCCATCTCGTCTGGCAGGTTTCACCGTCGTCGGCCACTGGCATGGGCTTCGAGAAACAGTGAAAAAAGAACGAAGGCAATATGCAATTAAGCCGGAATTCTAAATCGCTCTCTTCCACGGCGCGCGGTCGCGTTTAAATAACGTGCCTGGAGGCTACAGTTTGTCCAGCCCTATTTCGGCCACCTCGTCCGAGGGTGGAGTCTGGCAGGCTGCACCGTCGTCGGCCACTGGCCTGGGCTTCGCGAAAGAGGGTGAAACAGAACAAAAGGCCGGAGACGAGATGCGCCCGCGATAATCAGCGACGCACTGTCTAACGTTAAGCACCGCGCGCGCTGTTGAACCCGTCGCGGTGCGGCGCGGCGCGGTGAGCCAGCTCGCGAAAAGTCCGCGCTCTCGTTTCAGGCGTCAGTCATCGCCGTGGGGCGCGCGTGTGGATGTTGGCACGCGCGCCGCACCGGGCAGGCCGCCCAGGCGCCGTTTCCGTACGGGGGAAGATCAACAGAATGTGACAGACGCACAATAGCCGTCTTCTCTCGCTGCGGGCGCCCGCGAATTCTTTGTGCTTCGGGAAACGCCCTGCGCCAAATTGACGTACTCGCAGAAACCGAGTTCAACGTAAACAATAATAAACTCATTAACGTTAACTTGTTAGTTCTTGAAAACTTGTTTCGATGGAGAATGGGCGGCTTTCTCACATTGAATGCCTGAAAGAAAACGTAATGAACACTTTTTGAGATTTACAATTGGCGCACTCATGGAAAGGAGAGTGTTAATGAGGCTTCAGTCCCCAAGAAGCTTAAGACACGTATTCGCAAATATATTGCTTTTACTATTTTTCTATGTTAACGAGTCATTCTATATCTTGATTGAATAAGTTATAAAAAACTATAAACAACCAATAAAAATATGTTTTAAATTCATCACGAATGAAAACTTCTTTGTAATAATAATTGAAATGTTCTAGGCACTACGCCTGTTCCTCCATCACACACACACGTACATCCATCTATTCACACAAATCGTGATTGCCTCTGGGAATCAGACTTTAACTATTAATAGGAATTATTATTCCGTATTTATTGTTACCATATCTACAGGAAACTGGCGGGGGCAGTTAAGCTTGTTGCACGATAAGTGATACCGGGTGTTCATCTTTGCTTACCTACTCTGCATCTTAAATTAGCTCGCTATTTACCTCAAGATACGAGTTTGTGAATAATAAATATATGCTGTTACCGGAAAATATGTGTTTTAGGTACGCCTTGTTATTTTTGGTTCAATTGATTTGACTTAATTGATTAGTAATCCCGGGTGAGTCAACGACTAAGGTTATTAGTGTCGTACGTGTAGTACATGTTTTGTCGCATGAGGTGGCTGCCATCTTCCCCCGCTGGCTGGAAAGATCCGCCACCGTCCTATATCGGCTTGCAGAGATTCCCAACCAGGTATCTCCCAACAGCGGAGCACCACTCCAACCGGGGGAAGCTGTAACTTCCCGATTGGTCTCTCGACAAATGTGTTGTAGTGCATGTGAGTGTGAACCTGAGGGGTTGATGAGAGGAAAAGACAAATAAGAGGAATGAAAGATCGCGCACAATCTGTGGCCCGTGTGTTAGGGTGCTGCTCTGGCATTCACCTGGTGTTGACCGGAGAAAACTATAGCTAGTGTCGAAAGTATACTTTCGATACTAGTTTACCAGCCAATAAAATCGTGACGCCCCTTTAAAAGGGCAATGGTAACGTGAGAATACGGGTTTTATGTCCATTATTAGCAAGTATATTTTTGACATTTGAGTAAATACCAATATTGCAGGATATGATTATGTATCATGTTTGAACGTTTAATATTTTTCCTATTTAATTTCTTTTATTTGCTTTATTATTCATTTCAGATAAACAAAATAATAGGGTTATGGGAACGTGATGATTTCACAGAAGCTTCGGTTTATATCTCTGCTGCTGAGAATTATCTTAGTGATGAGAACAGTGGCGAAGATGCAACAAAAGTTGCTGATATAGACCATCTTACTGGAAATCAGCCTCTATGCACTCGACTGGGCTACCATGTTCTAGACCGTATCAGGAAGCTTTTACTGGGAACGAAATGCTAGATCTTGGTGTGGGTGGATCTGTTGTGATGGATTTGCTCCAAGATCTACCCGATAAGAAAAAAATAAGTATATATATGGACAATTATTTTACTTCTAATTGTTTTCTAGAAAAACTAGGTAAACTGTGACATGATGCAACATGCAGTGTGAGGAACAATAGAGTCGAAAAAGCCCTTCTCACAGAGCCTTCTAAGCCGAAGAAGATGGAGAGGGGTGTGTATGATCAAATGACAGACCAAGAAACACATATCAGTGTTGTCCGCTACCACAATAACAACATCGAAACTGTTGCCTCCAAAAAGTAGGAGTATCTCCTCTAGGAAATGCGAAACTATGAAACTTTATCTGAGAAGAAGAAAACTGAAATTCTACAGCTTTCTTGCATTTCTGCCTACAATTTGTAAATGGGAGGAGTGGATCGGCTTGACATAAATGTCTCGTGTTACAGAACAGTCATCAGAATGATAAAGATATTGGTAATTTTTTATGATTCCCTTGAATGCATCCATGAATAATGCATTTCAATTATACTGTCTCACACCATCAGGGAAAAGGTTTAATTATTTAAATTTCTTGCAATTGTTCATAAGTAATACCACGAGTACCTGCGAATTGTCGATAAATTCGATAATAAATTGTCGATAAAATCGCGACTCGCAAAGCGAGGAGGGGATTTATCTGACAATTTCCAGAGCACGAATAATATTTAATAGGACTATTCCACGAGTGAAATTATGTCTAACAGAGGTCCAACATGCGCCAAATATTGTAATTAACTGAAAGCTATGTTAAAATCAATGGGGTTATATAAGTACGTACGCTGTTTATTGGGCATCCTCATAGGGTTCGCCTCCTAAGATAGATGAATCATTTGATGTATCAATTTCTCCAAAAACACAAACGTTACTATCACGAAAAGGAAATATGTGATTTCTTTAATAATCTACAATTTGGCCTAAACCATATCTCGAAATATCATACTGTTTCGCAGATACATGATGTGGTCAACATACTAGCGGTCCATTCTGCATACCCAAAGTGATTTGGGCACAAGATATGAAATCCAGAATAGAAGGAAATGAATGAGTTTTTGAACGCCGAATGTTTTTTAACACTTACTACGATGTGTTATGAAGTGATACAGCACATGTAATACTAAAAAAAGTAAGCATAAAATACTCAAAATTCTACATTTTTCGCGACTATTCGATAATATAATAATATTCTTATCCAAACTACTGATGAAGGTAATGATTGAAGTGTATTACAGTTTATAATTTTAAATATTTTTCATTTATGCAATGATAAACTGTACATTTTTTCGAGCGTGCCATTTATCGCAAAGCATGCACCAAAAATGTATGAAAATTTAAACTTTCATATCTAGATCAGCCATACCAGCGTTTGGTACACAGGAGTAATGTATCTGTTGTATCTAAAATCACATAGAATTGTGAGTTTTATTTTGTGTAACTCTTGATAATGTGAGATGACGCTACTGTCATCTTTAAATTTTGTTTGAGTCATAAAAAATCGTCTAATTTTTAGTGCAGTGTAAAAAGTTTAGTGCAGTTATATATAAATTACTTATTATATATTAATTATATAATATAATTATATATAATTAATGGCACTAATATTTGACAAGAAGATAGTATTTGTATATATAATATTGCATTAGGTAATCAAACAACTATGTAATTGCGTAATAATCACAAAAAAGCTTAATATAACTTTTGTATGAATATCTACAAAATAAAAATAAAAAACGACGTATGTGTTTCGTCTAGTCAGTTACTAGTTCGAATATAGAAAATTCTCCTTTTCAATAACGCAAACAGTAAAAAGGTATATCGAGGTTTGTTGGAATGGTTATTTGAATAAAGCATGGCGTATGCCAAGTGTGTTGAGGTTATTTCTGTAAACAGAATGCATGTGGACACTTGCGACATGTTTACTGCGTCGCGAACTCAAATATATGTTTAGCATGCCTTGAAGACATACTTTCCAAATCAATTGCGTGCAGATTCAAAAGAAGAATACTCATAAATATTTAAATAAGTATATTCCCTCTGCCAAATATTATTTCAATTATTTTAAGAACTTTGAGGTAATATTGGATGTTCATCATCTCAGGCCGAGACCTGCCCATCTTAGGCAGGAACATGTGTAGTTTGACCAAGTTTAGATTTTTAGGCAGAGTTCTTTCGACCATCTTGTCGACATCTTTAATGCGTAGAAATATCCTACCTGTTACTAGCAATGTGCTGTAATAATAATAATAATAATAATAATAATAATAATAATAATAATAAGTATTATTTTTTTTCTTTGTCTCAGAGTTTATCTCTGGTGTTTACTCTTTGACAGGCCGTACAGGCATATCTCAACCAATGCTAGTGTTGATTTAATACAATGTGAACAATTCTATATGTTTCCAGAATCACAGATTTTTGGGCTTAAGTAATTATGATACTAGGGTCTACGACAACTATTTCCAAGTATCTCTTCAAAGATTTGGTTACCAAGTCATCTGCTGTGATTATTATTGGGATTATTTTCACTGAATTGAGTCTATACATTTCTTTATATTCGATTGCAAGCGGGATGTATTTAGATATTTTTCAAATTCTGCTTTATTAATATTGTGATAACCGGATGAGTGACATCAGTAAATTTTCAATTTGAGGCACCGTTCTAATTGAGACAAGGTCTAAGCTCTCGACTGGTCTGCTGACACATTGTGGTAGGGTAGTGCATACACGTTTAATGGTGTGGGTAATAGGAGAGAACGTGACAAGGAATAGGAAGGAGGTTTTGCGCACAGTCCGTGTCCTGTTAGTTATGGTACTACAGTTCCGGAATTCGCCAGATGGGAGAAACCATAGAATTTTACATATCCAGACATCAGAGCATGCAGCCGCTAGAATTCTCCACCAGATAGCCACTGAATTCGGCATAGCTTTGAATTATGTCGAAAATCCTCCAACTTTGAGACTTTACTTGCCAGTGTTTACTTGCCAGTGGGAGGCTATGCAGAAACAACGATAATGCTGCCTCTGGTCCATATCAACCGATAATGGCAAGGTGTGTGGTGGCTTTCGAACGGGACACTGTCACCTGATGGTCTTCTGTATATTGGGCGTCCAGTGACCAATGGCCTAGATAATACCGAAGATGGTGATAGAATAATGTACGTGAGAATAGATGTTTTCTAGTGGTGGAATTAAATTTGCATACGACAATACCGGTTATCTGTGATTTGCTTCCTGACCTCCATTTTAGAAATTACGGGTTGTCTCGAGCGTGGAGGGTGTCGCATTGAGGAATATCTCGGGGCTAGAGGGGACGGGATTGGATGAGACGAGTCTAGATTGGACAGTGGCGAATCAAGAGTGTGGTTGAGACACACGCTCCCCACAATTCAATTTTTTCGTAATTGTATTCTATTCATTCAAAACAATCTATTATTGATCCCATTTCCAAAGAAGTATTTGCAGTGCGAATACAGATGTTTTTATTTCACGCAAACAATTATAAACATTATTTGAAAAACATTTTGTGGGAGAGAGATTAGAACTGAAGTTGGCGTGTGAAACACCTTTTGTGTCCGGCCATGATATGAGGCATGGTGTTGACGTCAGTCAATAGGAGTGAGCGAAGGGAAACAAGACGAATGAATCGAGACCAGACGGGTTGGTACGTGGTGGTGCCTCCTTCAAATTACGCAGTCACACAAATAAAATTATGTTCGTGTCTGGGTATCGGACCACGTTTTCTATATGTTTTTGGGATCTCTAAATCCGAATCCGGGATCCATTTTACTACATCACATCAGGTTTTTGACATAACCTCAAAAAATATAAAAAAAATGAAAGATATTTCTTACCGAGGGGGCAGGCAATAATACCAATATATTTTTGGGGTCGCTGAAACAGAATGTGAAGTCTATTTAATTTCATAACATCAGATTTTCCCATAAATTCAAAAAATGTAAAAACCTCTATCTGCTTGGAGAGAAGGCTAGTGATCTGTCGCCAACGACATAGGCGACCTACCATACAACCACTTTCTGTATCAATTATAATTGATATGAATTAAAAATGTGATGTGATGAAGTTAAATGAATTTCAGATTGGGTTTCAGCGACCCCCAAAACATATAGGTAACATGGTCTGCCCACTCGGTTAGAAATATCTTTCATTTTTCATATTTTTTGAGATTATGTCAAACCATGTTGTGATAGAGTAACATGGACACCGGATTCTGCGACCCCAAAAATATATGGAACACAAGGTCTAATCCCAGACACGCACACAATTTTTTGTGTGGCTATGTTATGTTCATGCAATCCTTCTGTTCTTTTCAGATCGCCTCGTTCAATGCTCTTACGCAAGCGTACATGCGTTTAAGATAATTATTCATCATGGCCATTTGAGGTCTCACGCAGGACTTATGTTGGCTTCCTCCTCAATTAGGACCCTGAGTACATGTCACATTATCCAGTCTGCTTGTCTAGTGTCGTAACTGTCATTGTTCATTGGCGTAACTAGTGCGCGCGAAATCCCGCAACTAGGGGGAAGGGTACTCACATTTTCTGCAACTTCATGACTCACAGACGTAAATAGTCACATTAAATGTGCATTTTACGGAGCCATTTAAATAGCAATAATATGTGGTAGTAGCACAAACATGCTACAATATTGGTAAGAGCCCATTCGGTGCAGCATTTAATAAACGCAATGGCAAGTAGTTTAGGTAGTAGTACTTCAGTACTCAATTATCAGATGACTGAGTGGAAAGATTTGCATAGGAACAACCATATGATGAAATAACTATTTACTAATGTAATACATTTTCATCTGAACTGTGATGTCCGTTCAAGCCTTTTAATTGGTATTGGAAGTTCGCCCTTCTCTGAAATAGAGCCTAATTCTTTTTGCCTACATCCTTCAGGTTTGTAGGCAACCTGGATGGCAGCACAATTTCAAGTACTCGTATTACAGCAATGGATTCTGGACATTTTCACAGCAGATGTAAGAGTAAGACAAAATGCTGTGCAATATCACCATGTCTGGTATTTAGCTCTACAACCAGAAGAATTATACCACATCTCTTCCATATAATCACCTCCATGCTTCCCATTTTGCCGCAGCTGAGACACATGTTATGTATTGTGAACGGCCCTATCACTATTGATGACGAAAAGATGTAACCGCTCTAAGGCACGACTTGCTTCTCCTAACTTTTAGCGTTCCCACGAGGTTGTTCTTGAATTTTACGCAGAGATTACAATTTTTGAGGATATCTTCGATTTGTAACGAACATTTGAAACATCGTCATTTTTACTGTCTTGTTTTACTTCGTAAGAAGAGAACGTATTATAATCGTGTGCCGGAAAACGGCCATTTTTCGACTCAAAAAACTCTTAATGCTGAGCTCTAGAAACGAAATGTGGATAAATCTTGTTCCTATATGTAGCAAATTACTACCTCTTATGTTGTATAGAATCCATAAGTTCTTGATGGTGCAAATTGATTGACGGTAAAATTTCAGTATGTCTGTCTCAATGCTATTTATGCATTTAATGCAATTTATAAAAATAAATGTTCTCGCCTAAAATGTTTCTTTAATATTTTTCTACAGATAGGTCTTAAGAAAATGGCGCAGGGCTAATTTTTGTTGAATTCTCTGAATTTTTATCTATTTTACGAGAAATTTATTCTATAATACGAGAAAGAATGTGTTGTTGAGGTAGCACTAGTTGAGTAAAATGAAGAGATATATTAAGAAAATAGTCTATTTTTTAAAAAAAATGATATAGTTCCCAAAACGGCCCAGATATAGAATAAAACACTTGGACTTTGCGAAGTAAATGACTCTTCTCCGATTAAAACAATCACCTGGCAAAAAAATAAATTTTGAAATGTGTTACTTTCTTTGTGCAACGAAGAAATGAGGCCGGCCTCTGGATTTTTCATGGGTGGCGTGTTTGCTTTCCATTACGCAAAGGTCCGGGATCGATTCCTGATATGTGATTTGTAGCCTACGTTAAAATGTAGCAGTCTCTCTGTTTTAGGCAATAGTGATTCTGCTAGGGATTCACTAGTAATGAGTCATTGTAATCGTGACTTGAAAGATGTTGCTCGAAGGCCGTATGCTGCTTCGGCACTGAGGATGTGTGAAGTAAGAATTGACAAACGATCTCACTTCGTAAAATTAAATTGGGTGCATCATTAGTTCTATTCTGTTGGTGCTTTGTGAATCCCAACCAAACTTCGAGCTGATGACTACAAATAATATATCAGAATAAATGTTAAAAACTTCTCGGGTATGTAGGGGCCGGTCGAAGATACTCGTTTTTGTCAATGAACTTGTAGTATCCCACCAAGGGAGTACATGACCTTGTCGTTGGTGGTGGAGCTTGCGTACCGCAATGATCCTGAGAGCTAGATCGGCGGTAGCGTAGCTACTGGCAGGGCCACCCTTGCCGGACAAGTCGAAGGAGAGGGGTCAGACAAAGAAGTACTCCCTCAACATCAAGAAAAATCCTCACTGGGCAGACACAGCTCAAAAGCCGTAGAGAAGGCATCGCGTCTAGGGAGAGCAACCCGAAGAATCTGCCCTACAAGTTTGGAGGCAGTAAGGTGGCAGCCCCACCACCAAACTATCCCTGCGTGGCGCAGGGGAAACTTACCTTACTGACAACTCTCAAGAGAATAGCCGGACTGTAAATGAAGATAACAATGCTACGAAAAAGGATAAACGATCTAAGAAGACGGAAAAAATGAAAATAACCAGAATGCCACAAGAAAGGCTTCCCAAGACTATCCTTGAATACAAACCAAAGGGGAAACGATCCAGAGGCAGATCCCACACAAGATGGAGAGAGACTCTTGAGAGCGGAACGGGCCACTAGGCCCAAACCTTGTTGCTGCTGCTGCTGCTGCTGCTGCTGCTGATGATGAACTTGTAGTGAAAATACGATGTGACACATGTAATATTTATTCTTAATTGTTAGACAACTAGTAATGCGCTGTTATTTGGCCGATCACGTTGCGACGGATTCAGAGATTTCGTGTACCTGCCGAACACGAGTGTATGACGAGTTGCTTGCCAATCAGGGGCAGATGTTACTTGGGTAATATAGTTACATGACACTTATCCACATGCATGTTGGCAAAAAGTAGTCGTGTTGGTATTGAATCCATTTGTTAGCCATCGAACTGTGAGACAGCTGAGGTCTATCTTGATGCACACGCGCAATTGCTTCGAATCAAAAAGAAAATATTTTTTTAATTTTCTAACGATACGTTATTGCTTGTAGTTGCCTCCGACACGGAGTTTGACATACAGTGCGTAAGTTACCTGGATCGCATGAATCGTGGTTACGAGAGAAATATAACTGGTGAATGGTGCCAAATGTTCTCTTATGGAGGCAATTGTGCGAGAGAAATATGAACATTCAAACCGAATTAAGTTAACATCTATTTAAATAGTAAATATGTCAATCTGATTCACCAAAACTATGTAAAAAATAAAATAAATCATGTAACACGGGCCTAAACTGTTTCTAATGATCGAATGGCGACAAAAAGCCAAAGGTCAAAAGGTCAGGGACTTATAAGGCCCCTCGGTGCATAAATGACTATTATTTTAATAATGACCGATGCTTTAGTAATCATACGTTCTGTATAGTTCTAAATACTAAATATGCCTGTAACAAGGTTTGTATTTCAATTTCTGTGTCAATGACCCTATCTCATTCAGATATTTGGTCCATAGATCCTACAGTCTAGTCCTACAGCGCATGACTGAAATGACGCATTTCAGGAGGGAATTTATCTGAAAATGTCCAATGCATTACTGTTGGTATTTGATAAGATCATTTGAAGAATGAGATTACTTCCATAATAGTTTCGGAATGAGCCAAATATTAAATATGGCTTTGTAATTCTCTTTCAATGAGTACACACCATTGCGGCACCGATATACCGAACTTACGATTGGCCAGTAGAGAAAGTGGACAGAAAGAAAAAAAGCGACATTTTTTGAGATACATGTCCCTGATTATGGTAAACCAGATGTATTGTCAAAAGTTACCGATGTTAACTTCTTGAGTGGTATAATTGATTGATTAAATTCTACCATACGGTTCGAATCTACCAGTCTACTGTTGTAATCTCTGCCGTCATTTTAAATCTTATTAGTTAAGTCAAAGCACAAGCACCCCTGACCCCACACAAATTTTAAACAAATCTTAAAACATTAATACGAGCTTTCAGGCCAGGCGAGTTTGAAAGCGACCGTTGAGACCAGGAAACTTCATCCACGGGCGTCAAGAGGAAAGAATAGATTTGGCATGTGCCAGCGAAGGGGAGGGAAGCCCCGGGGTACTAGCAGAGCAGAAAATGTCAAACACGCCGCCGATGGACAGCACGTTGCACTCGGCCAAGGGCACGGACTATGCACTGATTGCAACTGAAGGCTTCATCTCGTAAAACGCTCGTCACGAGGAGGCAACTTCTTCTGATGCAAAACACTATATGGCTTGGGAAGTGGCGCTAACCGCTTTAAAAGACGACTTGAGGTGCCTTTGTGTTCCACAGCGTGCAAGGTTCTTCGGCAGGCGGCCAGCGGAATTTCGGTAGTTATTAAATGTTTCTTTATGCATTTTATTTATTTATTTATTTATTTATTTATTTATTTATTTATTTATTTATTTATTTATTTATTTATTAACAGGTCAGCAACTGTTCAAAAGATTTTCTCCAAAATTGACATTCAATGATAGATCTGGCCGAACTCACCGTTTTGCAAATATGAAACAAATATTTTGCTTGTATAACATTTGTATAAAATTTGTACAAAAATGGCTCCAAATTTTTGTGAAATTGCTTTGTCGAATACAGAAAATAATGATTAAAAATGGCTCAAGTCCGATTTTCCTCGAACTCTTTGTATTTTCGGAAATTTGAGAAGTTACTTACTCTCAAGTAAATTACTTCCTCTAAAAAGTTGTGCAGATATAACCTACGTTTTGCGGGTCCTTGCACCTACAAATCGATTTTGGGCAAAACGTCTGTCTGTCCGCCCGACTGTGGTCAACGCAAGCCCCTAAACTGTTCTGACAGTTTTCTTCAAAATTGATATTCTTCGATCGATCTCAACGATCTGAAGGCTTTGCGAGTTTGTAATGGATATTTTGATTTTGGAGGGTACTTTACATGAAGCCTCAACTTTTTCAAAATTTTGTCCAATAAAAAAAGTCTCCATTTTTTAAATGAAATATTATAGTCAGATCTTCAAATAAGGTCACGCACAATTTTGCAAAAATGTGAGTATTTTTTCGCGTAATTTTGCGTGAAATAAGGTCAATTTTAAAATTATTTTCTCAGAAACGTCGCCATTTTTTAAAACAGTTTGAATCGATAGAGCTGGACGCACTGAATAAAAATATTGAAACGTAATTTTCATGGAACCTTTTATTCTCTCAAAAATTACACAAATATATGTTCAAATAGTATTTTAATATAACGTAATCGTTTCAAATAATGCTAGAAACTACATGTTGATGTAGTGTAATTGGTTTAAAACTTAATGAAATTGCATGTAAAAAGGAGGACGAGTAGTTTTTGTAGACAAATATAATAAAATGTTCATAAATATGAAAACAACAAACGTACATCATTCATTTAACCCTTGCCTAATCCGAGCCACTTAATATTTCTTGTTAAGCACCTTGATATTTGTCGTTTGCTCTCTTGTGATGAGATAGCTAACTGTGTGGTGCGTATATTTTATTGTGCCACTCGTGGCACTGAATCTCATATGTGGATACAACCTGTCCAAAACGACATCACTGGCGAACGCACTCCAGAAGGTTGAGTATGTTGAGATAAATTTCATTTTGGTTCTTCTTATGTGTCACAACATTCACTGCGTATTTTTAATAAGTTCAATATCATGTATGAAATTTTTTTTTTCTGACGGACGTCGCATAATTTAATGTCTGAGCTTTATCTAGTCATCCGAAATTCTGATCATCTGAATTGGTCCAATCCCTATTTAATTCAGATAATTCGTCTCTAGCTTAATAAACTGAAAATGTACCTGAGCAAAATTTATTTCCCCAAACTAATGTGGAACGCCCGCTTGCCTTTGTGTACATGTGGTTTTGTGACTTTGCTGCCCCATTTGGAGTACTTTTAACGGACAAGGTGAGCAGTGACGTCTGTGCGACAGTAGTGTGACATAACAGCGACGTGTCTTACCGCCTCTCGAACGCAGATGTGACGAAGTTATTGTTCATCAACTCTGCAAGAGTATTCGAAGACACATAAATGTAACTTCCAAGTAATCTTCGGGAACACAAATTTTGCTTCACTATCTGTGCACATTTTCTACAGCTCAGTGGAAAATATTATTATTCAAATAGTCGTTTTCCATACTCTCGCATCAGTAAGACGATTCCTTCACGAAGAGCAAGATGAATAAGATAATGACCTAAATCTGTAGCTGATATGCCTTTGGAAATAGTTTTTATTAAATTTTTTTTCAAGTCAAGAAAACGTTTACAGAACACACTTCTCCCCGTAGTATGTCGCACACAGTTTTTAACTGTTCGTTGGCGTTAAATAAATAAAATATAAATGAGAAATGGAGCATGTCTTTTGACATGCTCTCTGAAACTTGTTGCACATTTTTGAAATGGCGAGTTCAACTATCAGACATACATTTAACTTCCATTTTCTATATTACAACACTTCTAACTTACTAAAAAAATATTAAGTTTGTATAAACGTTAATCGAGACATTTTGACGGTTCTTGATATCGAAAATGGGTTTTATTTTCCAAAACCACTTTTGCCGTCTATATTCTTCGATCAAAACTAAACACTAATTTCGATTCTTTACTATTTTCTATTGTTTTGTACTCATTATATATACACTATACGTACCTATTACGTGTCCATTATTGCTTACCCATTATATGTACATCACCTATATGAACGTTTGTGCTTTATTGTACTACTAATAGTTTAATTTGTTTTATACCAAAGAGAACTAAATATCAATATCGAATATTTCTGCCTGATATAATATAAAAAGAAGTCACCTCTTTCATTTTAATCAATTAGGTTTTAATAAAGGAGTATTAATTCGGAAATAGTTCATAACAAGTGTAACAGTTTTTTAAAAACATTTTCTACACTATGTTTAAAGACCTTGTACATGACACAATTATTTCGTGCTATTAAAGCTGGAAAAATGATTGTTAAAGAAAATAACCAGGTATACTTATACATTTTTATTATAATAATTCACATTATTATATAATATAAGTAGTTTATGAAATTAGTTTATAATGTTAAGTTTCAATACATGAATGTATAATTTGAAAACCAGCGACTTTAGGAGCGAGTTTTCAAATTTGCGCGAATGCAATGCAGCAGCAATATAGAGTTGCTTATGCTATTTTTATAACAGCATTATACACTTATTAGAGTTAATTTTGGGATATAACTTGATCGTGACGTCTTGGGTATTTGTCATCTGTGCGAGAAAACGGTGGTTGGCTGTTCCGTTTACCGCTACCTCCCCACGTTTCTCTCGCTGCGAATGGCTGAATGTGTGATGACGCAATTATTTCTGCCATAAACGGCAAAAACGTCATAATCTGTACCGTAAGATGCTCTTTTATGAACTATTTTTTTGTAATGAAAAAGTTGTTTGTAATGCTGGAATACCAAAAAAAAAAAAAAAAACCAGCACGTTTACGAATATTGCTCGTAAATTAAATAACGTCGCAGGCTTTCGCGACCAGTCATGATCTGGGCTGTCCGGATGACGCCGCGTCAAAGGCCGTCGTTTCGACCGACGTATCGCGGTCGTCTTCACGGCTGTAGGGCTGCAGACCTCAATATGTTGGTCGAAACGTCGGCACCTCAGCCCTCGTCGCCCAGATCATGCTCTATGTTGCAAACAATTTCATAACTTGGGCGAATCATGCCATTATTTTGTTTAGGGACTGTGCTATTTCTATGTAGAATAGTATACTATATCGTATAAGCTGTTTTGCGGAAATGTTTCCCACGATTTTTGATTTACTGTCTCTTTTTCCACTATTGCCTTATTATCATTCACGTCTGTCGTCATTATTCGATACCCTCAAAGGCAGGCGAGTTACCTAGCTGACACTCCTGTCAGGGAAGTTTATGGCATATACCCTTAAGACATTTCTGAATGAAATCTAAATAATAATAATATGAATAAATATTATTCCAATCTCTATGTATAAAAATGGATGTTGGTTTGTGGGAGATCGATACATTTCGGCACCGTTTGACCGATCTCCATAAAACTTGGCATATCTCAGGACTTTTTCATAGAGAAGGTTTTTATGCCGTTCACTTTGTTGTAAACACTAGATACCACTGTCGCATTTGATGGCACTTAGGGATTAAATTGAATTCCCATTCCACCTGGACATCGCTGTTGCTGGGCGTTGCCGTGTATCGCGCAGGACAGGAGTGGGCGGCGGGGCTGTATACGGGACGAAACTAATGCTGAGCTACAGTTCCGGCAACGTATAAGCAAATCTGACAGTTCTCTCGCCACGTGCTGTGGTACGTCATGTGACCTGCTCTGAAGCAATCAGTGCGCGAGGATTTGTTTACTTTCTCACAGTTAGCGTTCCGCGTTGCCGCTCATCTGACTCACACGAAATCGCTGGGCCGGGAAAGTTCGGCTGTAACGAAGGTTATAAGCATGATATCAAGACGTTTCGTCACCTGCCAGTAAATGTTAATGTTTTGAGATTTAATTTATCTGTCATGTAGGTGCCATGAATTTAGTAATGTGTTGCAATAGCGCATCGAACTGCCAGAGTCGCTTATACGCTGCCGGGACTGAAGGAGACGACAGCGAGGGGGCGATTGCGGCACACCAATCAGGTTGTAGCAGCGCTAGCGGAGCGGGAAGACGGCACGGCGGGGCGTAATTATGCTAGTATTTAATAAAACAAGTAGAAATAGTTAATAACGTATATCTGATTGATTCGTGTACATTGAGTGAAAGCACGGAACACGGATGAACCTCTCGCGTCGCTCCTCCGCATTAATAAATTGGATGCAACAAGCTCTACATTTAACGAGCAAAATTTACATAGTAAATATAGATCTTGTGACTCCTTTTTTATAGGCGCAATTCGTCACACAAGAGAAATTTGCTAGGATCGCCTTTGTTATTCACGGCGACCTTCCTGTCATTTTCAGCTCCCGGAACATCTGTGAAGCTTCAAAATTTATTGTATTCCTGGACTAACTGGCGACCTCGAAACACGAGTAAAACCAGCATCAGTCTCTGTTCTTTTCACCAACTTCGCACTCATCCAACTGCTGAACAGCTTCTGCGAAAACCGTAGGAGGTGATTCCACAATTAGAATGAGTATATTTCGAAATCACTAGAGATGATAAGATGATAATCGCTAGAGAGATAAAAATTCTGGATGGAATAAACGACTTATTTTAATAAGTCGGTTTTTACTATCCTGATTTTTGTTGTAATTCCTAATATGGAACAACAGTAGCAGCAGCAGCAGCAGCAACAACAACAACAACAACAACAATTAGAACACACAGAATTCAAGGAGAGTTTTCAGGGTTCTACAATATCAATATTCACATATGCAAAGTATCATTCAAAAACTTTTACACTACTATAAAAAATAAATTATTTTTATATTCGAGCATAAAAAAGACCTTTTTCTTTACAAGAAATCTTACATAAAATTACATCTTATGGCACAGATTATGCCGTACCGTCATCACGGGCTACTTGGACCCTTAGGCTACTTTTTACACCCACGTAAAAAATGTTTCCAGCGGTTGTAGTCACTTATACATTGCATTGACCAGTTAGTTTGCAGTTTCTTCCGTGTGATGGCAACACAGTTTGCCATTAAACGCGTTTAGCATCATTCGGTGGTACAACTGTAAGTTACAGCACTCTATTAAGTGTTGGGACTCGAAATTGACCGAATTTGAGCCCTGCAAACTTTTACCTCTACACTGAATTTCAAGATAGTTGATCAAAGGATCAGTTAACATTTTGATAATTATATATTTGTTAATAGAATGGCTATGATAACTTCGTCATCAGTAGAAGCCTTTCCCATTTTTTAATTTCTCGCCTTACGAATTCTTCGTAAGAAGAGAAAGTTATGTAATCATGCGACAGAACACGACGAATTATCGTCAGAAAAAGTATTATAGTTGGACTCTGGAAACGAAAACGTGGATAAATCCTGTTGCTAAATTTTCTTAGGGGGGAAATCTTCTAACACTTGATGTAGCCAGAATCCATTTGTTGGTTTTTGATACCGACAATTCATTTGACGGCAAAACTGCTTTCATTTTGTGACCCGAAAAATAATTTTTTTCCCCACATTTCTCTGTTAGTCGGCTCCGTAATGCTAGAACAGAAACCACCATATACTTATTACTATTATAGAAGTATTGCTTTCATGTCCGGACGGAATGGTCGAGGTTGCTGAATTAATGGGTACGGGCCTATCTCTACAGAGGGAAGGGTGTCTGGTTCGAGTCTAGTCATGGGATTATTATTTGTGTGACAATTCTGTGTTGCCGCAGAAAATAATTAAAGATTCAACATACTTTATTGAAAACCATTTGAAGCAATTCTAATCGCAAATAGAATTAATCAAAATAAATAAACTGGAAGTGTCTGTATGTGATTTTCGAATTTTTAACTATTTTCACATCTCTTATTGGATTTGTAATACGTATTAACAATCAAATTAATTGTTCTCTTTTGGCGCTTATTATAGAAGTGCCAATTCTCTGGAAAACCCGGGTGGCCGAATTGGTTATATGTCGAGTTCGGTCGCAGCGTTTCGTGAAGAACCATTGTTTCGAGTCTCTTATGACTATAATAGAACTCATTGATTTTTCGACAATTGGAAAAGTTCAAATTTTTTTCGGTGACTTCTTACAACTACAATATTGAAGAGAGAGACTTTTTTCTTAATAAGATCCGTTCGTTACTGACATATCTTGAGACAAGGTCGTGTACAATTTTTCGATAATGTGAGTAGTTTTCGCGAAATTTTGTGTAAAATATATGCAATTTTTATATTCCGTATACGTACATATATAGGGAGTATTATACGTAGTACAGGAGAAGTTATGTAATGCTGCGGAAAATCGATTAAGGGATTTCAAAGGATATACACCTTTTGGGGACCCCAGATACCGAGAAAGTTCTTTTATTTAAAACGTTCGTCTGTCTGTTCATTCGTCTGTGAACACCTCTAGCGCCTAAACCATACGTAGGATTTTTTTTCCAAATTGAAGAAACCCCTGCCCATCTTGCTCGTGTCGAATCTTTAAAATTTTGAAAAAAATGTTTAAAAATTGGGGGCACTTTACATGAAACTCCCTGAACGTTTTCAAAATTCAATAAACGTAAAAAAGGGATCCAATTTTGTTCTTTATATTTCTTGTACAACTTGTACAGTAAAATACAATTATAAAGGTGGCATATACCCGATTTTCACGATTAACTCTGAATTTTCGAAAATTTCAAAATTTTTCGACCGCCTTCCTACAACTACAAAATTGAAAATGGAGATTTTTCCTTCAAAAAAAAAAATTTGTTCTTCGTAGTAAGTTATTTCATTAAGGTTATGCACATTGTTTTGGAAATTTCAGTAGTTATCGCGCAATATTGCGGGCAATATGTGCAATATAAAAAATACAATAACATTTTTTTCAAACACAGCTCCAAATTTTATCTTTTCACTTTTGGGAGGGATAGTTCTAAATGTACTAAGATGACATGAACGTCATATTGCTCTATTCTTTTGTTTTTTCAAACGTAATTTTATTGACTTATTTTTCACGTCGTTATTAGCGGCAATTTGTTTACATTTTTATATTTATGTGTACATGTCCTTTAAATAATGTCAGATATAATTTTAAATAATCTCAAGTTTCTCGAAAACTCAACCGTTTTCTGTGAAAACTAGCTCAAAATTCCGAATTTTCAGAAACATTGAAACGCCATTTTCACAAAAACAGCTCCAAATTTGTTTCTTCAAACTTTGCGAACGGATGGTACTGATGGCACTCTTTAATATGAAATAAAGTTCATCTCGGAGGTCTTTTTTTTAATAATTACACAATTTTTTTAATATCACTCATGCCGTTAATATGCACATTTCTAGCAATTTGTAAATACTATTGTATTTGTAAGTTAAAAGACTTTAAATGACTTCAAATAAAGTTTTTCGAAAACTCAAATTTTTTTGTGTGAAAACGAGCTTCAATTTTCGAATTTACAGTTTTAGAGTTAGGTTTATTCAGTCAAAAAACAGCAACAACTGTATGTGACGTAGGGGGGGAAAGATTATCTGCACACGATTTCTTGAGTTCCAGAATCCCTTCCCGTACAGTAGCGCTGAAGCGCCATTTTGTTAAAAACGCTTCCAAATTTTTCAAAGAAAAATTCCATTTAGGACGAGGTTTTACTGTTCTTTAATATTTTTATAATAATATTTGCATTCTACTATTACGAAACAAAAAAATTAAAAAATAACAAAAAATGTACTTTAGGCTGCGATGGATGGCAGCTGGCAAGTGTATGTGGCCGAAGTCCGAATAGCTAGCCAAGTCCAAAGCAAATAGATAACTAATTCGGGAAAGTCTGTGCCATTCTGTAGTACGATAGTTACTTTCTCGTATACCTACGAATTCACGGAGTAATATACGTAGTATAGAGAAAGTTGTGTAATGCTGTTAAAACTCTATTCGAGATTTCAACGGGAATACACGTTTTGGAGCCCCCTGATACCAAAAAGTGGTTCATTTCATGGTGGAAATAATTTACAGCATGGTTCTTTCCAAAATGTCCGTCCGTTCGTTCGTCCGTCCGTCCGTCTGTCCGTCCGTCTGTCAGTAAGTCCGTCCGTCTGTGAACACGGCTACCGCCTAAACCATGGGTAGGATTTTTTCTAAAATAGATTTTCCCTGATCGATCTGCTCGACTCGAGGTGCTGTGATTTTGGGAAACTTTCTTCAAAGTTTGGCGGTTCTTTGCATGAAGCCCGCGGACATTTTCAAAATTTTCTCAAAAACTGCCCCAAATTTTTTCTCTAAATTTCTTGTAAGAATTGAGTAAAATACACTTATAGAGGTGGCACTAGTCCGATTTCAAGTAAACTCTAAAGTTTTGAAATTTTCAAAATTTTGAATTTTTTTAGACGTCTACAAAATTGAAGATAGAGATATTTCCTTCAAGTGAATTTGTTGCCCATAGTTATTTCTTTTATCAAGGTCACGTATATTTTTTGAAAATTTTAGTAGTTCTCGCGCGATATTGTACGCAATATTTGCAATAAAAAAAAAATTACGAAACAAGATTTTCTCAAAAACGGCTTGAAACTTTTTCGGTACATATGGACTATATGCAAGATGACATGAACGTCATATTGCTTATTCTTTTTCTTTTCGAAAATTACCAACATGTCACCTTTTTACTTCTCTCACGTAGTTAATATGTGCATTAGTGGCGATTTGTTTACATTATTGTTTTTATGAGTACATCTAATTTAAAAAAGTCATATAAAGTTTCTCGTAAACTCATCAGTTTTCTATTAAATTGAGCTCAAAATCCCGCGTTTTCAGAAATGCTCAAAGGCCATTTTCCCCAAAACACCTCCAAATTGTTTCTTCAAACTTTTCTAACGGATAGTGCTAATTGCAACGTAAAAATGACATAAAGTTCGTTTTGCTATATTAAATTACAGAACAGTATTTTTTAAAAATATCTCTCACGCCATATCTCTCATGCACATTTGCAGCGATTTGTAAACACTATTGCATTTGTGAGTGCTTCAAATGACTTCTATGAAGTTTTTCGAAAACTCAAAATTTTTCTGTGAAAAAGTGCTTGAAATTTTTCATTTACAGTAGCGCTTAGACCCCATTTCCTTAAAAACGACTACAAATTTTTCAATAAAAGTTGCCATTTATGATGAGGTTTTACTGTTCTTAAATATTCGTAAAGTAATATTTCAGTTCGACTATTCGGAAATCAAAAAAATAAGGAAATTAAAAAAAAACTCTACTTTGGGCCGCGATAGATGGCAGCTGGCAAGAGAATGGGGCACCATCGTAAAGCCAATTCACGCCAAAGAAATTAGAAAACTTTACTAAGAGAAAGTCTGCCATTCTGTAGCACCACTAGTTTTTATTTATGTGTATGTCATATATGTGCGTTCATTGTAATATGTAAATTAAAATAATGAAATAAATTGACAAACTTCTCTTTATCCCGCGATATTTACCCAGAAAATCAACATTAAATTCCTCACACAAAACTGGATTTAAAAGAGCGATGACTAATTTTGTTCAGAGGCGTCTCTATATTTTCCAAGAAAGCGAAGTAATCTATACCTCGCTTTGTTCAACGTCTATTCGTTTTCGGTGTGTGTGTGTGTGTGTGTGTGTGTGTGTGTGTGTGTGTGTGTGCGTGTGTGTGTGTGTGCGTGTGTGAGTGTGTGCGTGTGTGCGTGTGTGTGTGTGTGTGTGTGTGTATTGGCGCGCGCGCGCGGGAGCGTGTGTGTCTTATCTTTGTCTCTCTGGCTGTTTCGCTCGCTCTCTCTCCAATCATTTTTTATTGTGAAAAAATATGAGAAGAAACAATTGGACTTATATGTTGCTTGATAGGACAGTGATTAAAATTGTTAGAAATAACCTAATATTATTGTTTTTGTGCTGCTATTTCTTTAACAGTAATAGGACATGTGATCGAACGTAATTTAATGTTGAATAACCCGCTAAAGAATTTGTGTATGTGTGGGCCAATGAGAATTAATTCTTTTGGCCAAGTTGCTGTCGTTCGTTCTTCATTTTCCAGAGGGCGCTGATGTTGTTAGTGATTTTTGACGTTTGGATGGAATACAAACGAACTGATCACTTGTTGCTTCATGTGTCGGTGGGTGGAAGTGTATGTGTGAGTGGCGCATTGTTTGTAAGTTGCAGTTTCAGTGGCATTGGTCTATGAAATCATCGTCAAGAATAATTACGTGCATGAATACTGTTCATGGGAATCTGTACGTAGATATCTCAGGGTGTAAAATTTGGAGGACAGCGTGGCAAATTTCGAGGGCTGCAAAGCTGTCACTTTGACTTCATCTGATTAATACTCATCGGTGTCATCAATGAACATGAATTCTGCCGAAGATAATTCAGATGCAGGTAAGCCATCATATCGAATAATAAATTAGTGTTTCCGGCGAACAGAAAATGCTTATAAACCCAACTCGCGGGTCCGAGTACGTATTTAGGTTGCTTCCCGTTGGTTTACTGTATATTACCGTTATTCACACTTTGAGCCCATTTTTAGTATATGCTTATTTCAGAAAAAGTTTTTAATTTCTTACGGAAGGCCTACAATACATACCAAACTGTTGTTCTTAACAAATGTATTTATAACATTGTAGATGTGTTTGTCTTCATAAATAAATTAAAGAAAGGAAAAGTATATTTACAAAAGATGAAGTATTTAAAGAAACCTGTACGTCTTTATCTATTTGTATTAAAGAATGTACTAAAAGGATTGATTGTTAGATATTAAATTTTTACCTTCTTTGTAGGTATTCCAAATATTCCTGGACCATACATTAGTCCAGAACAGACTGAATCCTTTCCTTTGAAGCAAGCGTTATATGGTGGAAATAGAAGAGTTTCTAAAGAATGCTGCCCATGCATGGACAGAGATGAAAGTAGTGGTTTACGTGTAATAGTGACATGCTTCTTTGTTTTATCATTGATCATAACTGTGGCATTGGCAGCTCAGATTTATTTTGGAGATTATCAGGTACCTAATAATAATAATAATAATCCTCCTTGCAATATGAATATCAAAGATATTTCCAGTCATTAAAAAAATTGTCAGAATGTGTTGATATATAGTTGCTTAAAGTTTGCAAAATATTATACACTATATCTTAGAATCCAACCTGCTATTGGAAAACAAGGGAAAGGGTTTTTAAATTTTAAAGGTACATGTTGAGTGTTTGAAAAAGTGTTGCAGCATATTTTATTATTATTGTTATTATTTGACATATAGTTTACAACAAGATTTCTTTTTTTTCTCTTATACCGTTCAATAAGTTGTCGTTAAAGGTTTTAAAATATTTGAACTTGTTTTTAATTATACTTCATTTACAAAAGAATTTAGATGATTTAATAAAATTCAGATTAGTCTTTGTTAATATAGAATTGTTCCGTTTGCTATTTCTATTCCATAAAATTGATGCAAATATTGAAAGAACTGACATGTTCTCATCTTTAATCCATGAAATTGTAGTTTTTTTTGTTTTTTTTTCATTTAAAGTTACTCCTAAAGTAAACTGGACTGATTTAATAGTTGCTTTCTTAGCTCCTTTAAGGATTTGAACACATTTACTTTCATCAAAAGTTCTCTCATTTTCCCTTATGCTGAATGTTCTCTCCATGATTAAGTATTTGTGTTTTGGTCAAGTATTTAAATACTGGAATTTCTGTAAGTTTACACGATAGTTCTGATGTTTGGATGTGTTACCTTCCCCAATATATTGTGATGTTTTTGCGAAGTAATGTTAATTATAGAAAATATTGGAGTTTAGAACACAACTTCTATTTTTTAAGAGTTGTCAAGCCCCGTTTAGATTTTTTTCAGGTTCTATGAATATGCATGACATCATTTTATATTTCTGCTATTTTTGAGTTCATCAGTTACGGACAAATGTAATGAATTTGATTGGTATTACAGCTAGTACCACATGGTAGTGTTGCCACAGACAGTCATTATTGTTCTGTCATTGGGACAGACATATTAAAGAAGGGTGGCAATTCAGTGGATGCAGCTGTTGCAAGCACATTTTGTATGGGTGTATTACAGCCACATGTTACTGGTCTGGGAGCGTAAGTTGAACAGTACTATATTTAATAAAACAAAGCTACTTTTATGACTGGTTTAATTTTTTTCTCTTTGTACCGTTTCCTTTGCAATTATATATTATGGAAAGGTCTGTAGAACAATTAAGTTTTCAAAATTTGATCTTCAGTATGTTCTGAAGTCGGGAACACGATACATTTTCAGGAAATTGTTTAAACCAGCACTTTGCACCACAGTGGAGGGGACGAGGAGTAATTAGGGAGGTTTTGTGAGAAATCTTTGGAAGGAATGGTATCTTTCAGGATTTACTCAACCGCTCGCTTGACTAGGGTGTACTGTGTTTTTTACTTTTACCTAAATATGAATATTTTCATACAAGTGCAGCCACAGAAACGGGTTATTTTAATGATCTTATTTGAACGATGATGAGATTCTCATGGTCAGTTATTTATATCTTGATCATTTCAGTGATTTGTTGTGTATTTATTGTTTTAGTGGGGGATTTTTATTGGTTTATGACCATAGAAAGAGGCTTGTCTTGGACGTTATTGATTTCCGAGAAATTGCTCCATTAAATTACATGCATTCGCCTAATGAAAGTGCATTTCAAGACATTAATGCTCTGAAGGGACAAGATATTGGAGTTCCAGGACTTGTTAGAGGTCTGGCACTTGCTCATTCACTATATGGAAAGTTGATGTGGAAAGATGTTGTAATGCCATCAGTTTTGCTTGCAAGGTAAGATTCATTTTTTAGTATGTTAAATTTTTTTCATTTTACTGTGCTGTTATATTGACTTAACACAACCATGCAGAGGAATGACAAGCCACCTTTAATTGCCATCCACCAGGAACAGCTAAAACGCAATTGATTCACCTGAAGATTGTGCATGAAGACACTCATTCCAAGAAATGGCATTTCTTGTTTATATGATGTTTTTTGGTATGGTATTACGAAAAGTAATGAACAACACACTGCCAATAACACAAATAACAGACGTACTTAGTTGCAAACCTCGGCTATTGCCTCAGTTTACAAACTTCAAACCTGTTTGTAATATGGTTGCTTTAGGCCTATTGACGTTAATAACTATAACCAGCCCTGAAATGGCTCAAGATCAATCTGCTTGCTTTCTATGCATTAGGGCTCAGGTTTGATTCCTGTCAGGAGTAGGAAAAATTTGTTGCAGCTGCCACAGTGCAGTAATGTGTTTCAGTCTCTCTGTCTGGGCCAATAGAGAAGCCGCAGAGGGTACTAGTGGATGCAGAGTAAATGCATTTGTGCAATTAAAGGTGTTACACATAGGGTGGGAGTTTAGGTGGGTGCTAGGTCACGCTCTAGGCAGGTGAGCAAAGCAATGGCAAACTTTACTTCTCTAGTTGCCATGCTTTCCTTCCATAAATACATTATACATTAATGTACTTTGATAATTATAATAGTCATGTAATTTACTATTTTTAGAGCAGAAACGTCAATATCACAAGTGTCATAAAATGGACAAACATGCATAAAATGCAAACCTCCCTAAATTGTAATTTTATTTTGTGTCCCAATCGATTATGGCTAAGACAGATTTTACTGTATTTGGACATAGATAATGTTCAAAATTATTCGAACCCATAAAAGCATCAATTAGAAGCTTAAAAGTGTTGTAGGTTGTAACACTTTCATTCATAGGTTCCTGTTGTCATTCACAATGTTCTCACGGTAGTGAGTTGATTCCTTCACTTCGGGCAGGATAAGAAAGAGAACCAAATTTAATCCTGGAAGCGGTGACAGCCAGAGGGGTTAATTCTCATGGGGGAATAATATGTTTACTCTCAAGAGCCATACATTGAGAGAAAAACATTTCAGCAGTCTATTACAACTTTTAATTCACTAGAGAATAAAATCGTGCTGACAACTTTGTAATAGAGGTCTATGCATAATGGCTTTGTCAAGCTACTGGCGTGTTCAAGGAAGGCACAGAAAATTTGCACATGCTCGTTAGGCAATGGTAAACTATCTCACTTTCTCCAATTGCCTAGTATATCTCATTAGAGCTACTCTCTTGTATCGCTTGGAGGATCCCACCAACCTTGAAGCTGATGACTATATATTCTTTTAATTGAGAAGTGCTTCAATTCAGTGTTTTTATTTCTGTTTCTAGGAAAGGTTTCCAAGTTCCACACAGCCTTGCGCAGGCCTTGAGACGATTTAGTGCCAACTCCACTGATAATCTCAAACTGCAAGAAACTTTTAGCTCTCAACCTGGTGCCAATCAAACATTACCTCATTTAGCAGAGGCTCTAGAAAAAATTGCCATCCTTGGACCAGATGGTCGGTAAATCTGTTGCTTTGCATAGATCCGTGCTGATAGACTAAGAGTTCTACTAACACTTCTGTGCTATTCAGGTATTGGTCCTTTTGTATATATTTTTCTCTCATTCCAGTCAGTCAAAATTGCACTTCCTGTAGAGATAATATTTGGGTTTGGAGCGGTACCAATCAGTGCTTAATGAAAGTGATTTTGAGGATTAGTGGGTTTTTGGTTTCACTGCATGACGGTCAGATCTGAAGAGGTATTTGCTCCTCTTGTGGGAATGTATGATACATCCAAGTATTAGTTTGTAGTAACTTAGAGCAGCAATGGCACTAAATGTAGCACTCATCTCTTTCACAACTAATGGCAAAAATTAACAATGTTAATGCAACAAAAATTGGAAAAGCACAATTATGAAAATTAAAATATTTTGTAATGAGTCCAGGAGAACAATCAGAATACGTATGTTTCAAACATTGTGTATTGCAAGTGCTGGAACAGATGGTAACGAGGTTGCAGATGTTCCAATAATTGAACCTGACTCTTACACACACATTCGTTAATTCTTTATGTTTAAATGATTTTTGTAGTTCATGTATAAGATGAGTCTGTAACACAATTTAAGTTCTTGTTATGAACATACATTTTATGAAAACATTTTACAATAATGTTTGAAATTTTAAAACATGTGAATACCGTGCCAGATAAGCCTCTAAGACCCTTTACTACATACTAATTTATGGATTGACTGTTTAAACATTTGTTCTTGAATGGATCTTAGAATAGAACGAAGGTGATGGTATGTGTTGGGGGCATTATCTCTTGTGCACAGAAGAGCTTGTCCTGCATCCTGGAGATATTTGCTGTCTGAAATTATACCTCTTAGTTGTGTGTTTGTAGAAGAGTTGAAGAGTACCATTGGATGCATTTGCAGGGTCTTGTGTAATACAGGGCAGTTGAATGTATATGCATCTCAATATCTTCAGTTCACAAATTTGCATATTCTTCAATTATATCTGAAACCTAGGCTCTTGTTGGTTAGTGTGCTTGCTTTTCACAGCGCAACCCTGCGTTTGATTCTCCGGATGGGGCAAAATTATAACTGTGTTTTCTTATGTGCCAGTATCTATTGCTGTGTGATGATGAGAAAGCCCACCCCAAGGTTATGAAGACCAGTATGTACGGTGGAGGTATGTCTTCATGCTAACCGCACAAACCCCTTATCCCATGACCGAGAGGCTGGGCCACCGCTGCACTGTATCGGGCTGTCAAATCAAGGACAGAACATATCTGAAACCAGTTGTTTTTACTTTGACAGTGCTTAAGTGTTTTGTCTCGCTTTAAGTGCAGCCTTCTGGATGGTATAGAAGAAGAGAGATTTTCAAGTAACTGGTGTGCAAAAATTAAAATTTTCTCAGCAAATTGCTATAGAAAACGTTTGTTCATCTAATTAAGGAGAATACAATGGTATCTTTTTTCCACCTGAAATGACTGGCCATGAATTTGTAAATATTTTTGAATGTTCAATTTTTTTTAAGGATTTCAGTAAAATAATGAAGTATATTAATTAACATTCTATATCTTTAATCTCTTAACTTGGTTTTCACGTAGTCATGATATTAGAGATATTGAAAACCTAGTTAAGAGATTAAAGATATTGATAAAGATAAGAAGAAAATTATTAATTATATTAAAAAAACGCATGCTTAGAAAATTTGTCAATAGTGCTGTTGGTAGCTCAATTTTGGAATGCTGGACTTACTATGTGGAATACTTGTAATTCTCACATTAACTAATACAATTTTGTTGTATTTTATGTTTTCTGTTATAGTGACAAAATTTCTTGAAAAGAATGTTTCTAGTAATGGATCTAAACTTGGAAATATTTTTCAGGATTTAACAAATGAGCAAATTCATTTTCAAATGTCTTAGTTTCTGCAAACATTTGTAATACTTGTTATGCATTCTTTTCTTCTTGAAGATATATCTTATTACAATATTAAAACTTTTTTTAAAGATTTTTTTGGTGAGAAAACTATCTGATTATTAATGCAGCTTTGATGAAAGTCCATTGTCTTTTGTTCACAATACTTAATGCAAAGATATTAATAAATGTGACACAATTCAGTAAAAGATGGTTTTTATCTCCTATGTTTGCAGTGATTCTTTTCTGTGAAATATAATTTTAAAAAGACTGACTTATGTAAAATTCATAGTTGTATTAATTAGGAGAGCTTATTTAATCTTGTTTGTACTTAATGTTATTGATTTCACATATGTTCAATTAATTCATGTTCTTATCATTTTTCAGTTTTCTACAATGGCTCACTTGCTGCCAGTATGTTACAAACACTTTCTCAAGCTGGAAGTAATATTACAAAGCAAGATCTTTCTGATTACACTCCCAAAAGGCGAAAAGCACTTCAGGCCAAGTTTTCAAACTTCGAAGTTTTTGTACCAGGTGCTCCGTCTGGTGGACCTCTTCTTCTGGCTACCCTTAATCTTTTGAAGAATACAAACATTACTGATGAAGAAGAGATAGTTAGTGTGCTTTCTGGGAAATTAAATGACATGTATGAAAATTTCAAGGGAGATTGGGGTGAGGATTTTGAAGTTCTAACTACAAATATTTTTAGGATATACAGTATAGTACATTTTTATACTACGTATATAACAAAGAAAATAAGATGCTGAGCAAAAATGGTGATTATTCGACAGAAAAACGTTTTTGTAGATCTCTGATACTCAAAAAGAGGATATTTGTATTTCCACATGTAATAAGACTTCCTGTAACACATCATGTAGTCAGAATCCATGTTTTGTGGGTCTATACCGAAAAATTGGTTTACGACAGAATGTCTGTACATGTTCATCTGTCAGTCCTTGAACAACAATGGCAGCTAAATTTATATTTCAAGATTTTCACCAAAATTAATATTCCCCAATTGATTCAGCTGATGTCGCAGAACCACGAGCTTGAAATGGGTAAATTGGTTTTTGAGGTACTCTACGTAAAGGAAAGTGATGTTTGAATATTTTTATTAAAAACCAAACTGGCTCCAAATATTTTCCTGAGAAGGCAGAGTAATTTCATAGAAATGTTGCAGGTCTGATATTTTATGAACTCTCTGAATTTTTGAAAATTGCAAAAGATAAAAAAGTTTTCGGCATCTTCCTACACCTGCAGTATTGAAAATATAATTTTTTTCTTAACGAAATGTGTTCTAAAAAATAGGTCTTTAAATGTGATTATAGTAATTTTTTGAAAATATGAGTCATTTCCATATAATTTTTCATGAATTATTGGGAAATTTAAGAGCAATTATTTTGTCAACAAGAGGTCAAAATTTTTTAAAAAAATTATTACCTTGTTTTTTCTAACAGTAAAGAAAATTAGTACTTACCTAATTTTTGCTGAACTCTCTGTATTATTGAACTTTGCCAACAATTAGCATGGCAAAAGTACAATATTGATTTGGAACAAGAGAGAGAGAGAAAAGAAATCTGTTCTGAAAATTGGATATTAAAAATACAATGTTAGTATACAATAGTTTTCACATAATTTCTGCTTGAAGCAAATTAATTTATTTTTTTCATTTTTTTATTTTTTATAAAGAACTACCAATTTTTTTCAGGTAATGTAAAGGATCCTTAAAAATATGGTGCAGGTCTAATTTTCATTGAAGTCTCAGATTTTTTGAAAATTGCAGTAGTTAAAAAGAATGTGAGAAAGTATGTGTTCTAGCACCATTAGTTATTTTATGTGACTGGTACTAAATTATTGACAAACACAAAAAGCTACCATTGTGACACTTTTAAAATTATAGATTTAGTCCAGTAAGCATTCAATTTACTTTGTAAGAAAAGAATATATTGTAATCGTGATTGGATTGCGTTGGAAATTGTGATTTTTTAACAGGAATAACTGTTATTGCTGAGCCCTGGTAAAGAAAAAGTGGATAAATATTATTGCTATGTATAGTAAATTACTTCCTCCATCACATTGAGTAGTTAGTGTCTATATTTTATGGGTATTTTATACCAAAAAATCAATCTTATGACAAAACACAAAAATTTCTCAGCAATCAAATATTAATTCTTCATCTATCCCTTGAAAACCTCTTCAGCAAAAGTAGTGCAGGAAATTCAAATTGCAAATTTTGAAAATTTTGGGGGTTTTATTGAAAATTGGGCATGAATGTTATTCAACATGTTTTGCTCTAATTAATCAATAATTTTTGATTGAATAGAGCTAAGGGCCCTTATTATAGTGTCACAGGTGCTATTTCCAATCAGACCTCTGATTTGGTTTTGCAAAAGTTCAACTTCTTTTTTTCACTTAATGTGAGTGGTTTTCATGTAATTTTGAGTGAAACAGCCCCAGTTTTCAAAATATAGAGTAAACAAAGTTTTCTCAAACCAGCTCCTAATTTTTTCTTTAAATTTGTTTCTTGAATAGAGCTAAATGGGTTCAGTAATATGATCTAGGCCCAATTTTCAATAAATTGAAATGTCAAAAATTGCAGTTTGAATTTCCTGCACTTCAGCTGAAGAGTTTTTCAAAGAATGCTGAAGCTAAAAATAATAAATGAATGTATTATTTAAAATAAGCATTGAATATGTAGTAATATCACCATAATATTACTATTTCTCTATGTTCAGTCTGAATTTGAAAATTCAAAACGTTCTGCACCTGCTGTGGTACTTACATGCGTTCTATTCGTGGCCTTCAGGTGATCCAGATCAGAATCAAAATGAAACTGAAGTCACAGGAATTGCATGGAACTTTCCAGAAGCTGTTACATCTCATGTTGCTGCAGTTGATCTGAATGATCTATATGTTTCAGTTGTTAGGTAAGTTAGGAACTGCTACATTTTTCAGAAAAAAGTATATATTTTATTTAAGAGACGGATGATCTTTCCTGCAGATATTTTTATTTAACTCTGAATTGCCTGAAATATAATTTTGTGTATGTGCATGTTTTTCAGCGGGTTAAATACATGGTTTGGTTCGCAAGTAATGACCGACAATGAATTTATTCTCAACAATGCCTTAAAGAACTTCGATGTTGGAAATAATGTAGCCAGTCCTAAGAAACGTCCTTTATCATTGGCTGCTCCAATAATAGTCACTGAAAGTGGTCAAGTCTGTGGTCGAAGATTAGTTCTGGGAGCAGCAGATACTACTATAGCTGTCCAGCTGTTGGCTGAGTTACTGTTACTGCACCAAAATGGGACAGCAAGTATTGAAGCTCCACGATTCCATTTTAAACCTGCTGAAAAACTAATTGAATTGGAAGGTTAGTACCTGTCACATTATGATTATTATCACAAATGGACTGATTATTTAGATGCTTGAATTCTCTAAATCTGAAAAATATTTCTGGTTCAATAAATCATTTTTATTAAACTTCTTATGACTTCAATTGTAAAACATTTATTTTCACTTGAAATTCTTTGGGGGTTATTCATTTTATATTATTTTAATTTTCTTTACATTCTTTGGTGAAATATTAATCCATTAATTATTGATACCTTTTGGTTTGCACTGAATCTATTAAGAATTACTGGAGAGTGACAATGTTACATGAAATACCAAGTAGAAATTATGGTTAGTGAAAGAAATTTGTGGAATATTTTTATATTACCATTAATAATTGAATGGGTATATGAAGTAATCTGATGAGAGACGGTGAAAATGAAATAAAATCAAAATATTCAATTTTTATAAGTAGCAATTATTAAATTTGTATGATATAAATTAATATTCACTTTAAAAGGGTTAAGTGTAATACACCAGTTTATGCAAAGTATTTTTTTATAGTGCCTACTGTTACCATGATTCAACTACAGGATTTAACAATTCTCATGTGCGCACAGTCTTTAAAAATTTTAATCTTTTTCTTTGACAGGACTAATGTTACAAAAATGCTATAATTTCTTGTGACAGTGACACAAATAGATAAATAAATATATACGTTGTCACTGTTGAATTTTTTATTGTCACTGCAGTAGTCGCATAGTCAGTCCATTTAAATTTATTTCTCTTTCTTTTAAATAATATTTACCTTAGAAAAATCTGTGATTTCACTTCCGTTCTACAAAGAATTAATCTAAATAGTTCTTTCAATTGATTGTCTAATTTAGTTTGATCCGTTTTGGAGTTACCAGCAATATCAGATTTCCAGTCCAGTGTAAGACTTAGTGCTAGTGCATTACATCTGTTGCTCAGAATGTTGGGTAATGAAACGAATGGTTATACAAATAAAATGAATGAAATGTGATGTACAATATTTGAGTAATTCTTTTAATGTTCTTGTTTAATATTGTTTGTTATGAAATTCATGAATGATGGAAATGCATTTCAAAACCCATTTCTGTACAAATAAATGACAAAATTGCTCTTCCATTGTTATTAACTGTCCATTTAAATATTTTTAACATCCCCAAGCCTTTTCAATGCAAGTTCCTTTGCTAACTATGCTTATTTGACTAATCTACTTTGCTTTTGTTCACTTTAGGCTATATGTGAACTCTTGAGTCCCCCATTACTGCTGAAGTTTCAAAATATGGGTTAGGGCTATAGCCCGAAGGGTTAAAAAAAATCAATACTACAGAAACATCAGTCATTTATTGTATTAGTATGAATCTCTCAACCTGTGTAGTGGTAAAAAAAATATTTTGATTCACCCATTGATATTGGTTTATGAATTTTTGTATTTCAGGTTTTAGAGCACCCATTTTAAGTAATGCAACAGTGACTCTACTTCAGCAGATGGGTTTCAAGTTTCAGAAAATTCAGGGCCCGCTCCAAAGCTGCAATGTGGTAGAAAAAATTGGAGACACACTTACATCTCATTCTGATTCAAGAGGTGGTGGAGTGTCTTCCAGATATTGATATTAAAAATTAAGTTTTTTTTTATTTGTTCATTTATGAATGCAAGTTTTTAATTTTTGTAGTTTTAATTATTTTTAAACAATAAAGTTTTCTATTTACTTGTTATTGTGGTTTCTGTTTTATTTTGTTTCGAACAGAGTTGTGCCGTAGACTATAATTTTACGTGTAAGTGTGTTTTTTACATGTAATCTACATGTAGTCTTCGTGATTCTTTATTATGGTTAGACTATGTAGACGATATAATCTACACGGGCTATTTACTATTTCACATAACCTAATCCAAAAAGGTTGTAATAAGTAGTAATAGAACTAGAACATTTAGATGCAATATTAAAAAATTATTTTCAATTCCCAATTGAAGTTAAACAAAATATGCCACTTCTGATGAATAAATGGCAAACTTCGTAACCAACACAGGTGATTTCGAATTCGGTCAAGGACTGGCATAAATTTAAAAAAATGCAAAATATATTTTTCATTTTTGATGGAAATCTAAGACGTGTAATGTCACACAAAGGCTTCAATACTAGTTCATTAACTGTTAATTATTCAAAAACACTAGGAAAAAGTTCCAATTAGAATGTTGTTGAAGAATCCCAGATACTATGGATTGTCGAAGGAGAATGATAAGTTTTGCAAAAGAAGTACCGTGGAGAGGTTGATAAGTGCATCAACTGATGTCACTGTAGTGCACAGTGTCTCACTGGAAGGTCCTAGGTTTGAGACCCGACGGTGGTTGGATTTTCGACACTAGCTAGAGAGCTAGGTCGAATTCAGCTGCTTTGTGGAAGAGAATTCTAGCGGCTCGCTGCTCTGATCAGTAGTTTTCCATGGTTTCTCTAATCAATGCCAAAGCAGTACACTAACAAACGGGACTTTCCTTATGCTTATGACTTTCCTTCCCATTCATTGTCCTATCCTACCCCTCGCTTATACACACTAATACTTGCATGTACTACCTTACAGGGAGCCCAGCACACATGTCGGGTGCTTCGGGCATGTCCCAGCAGGGGCCTGGTTGCGAAAACTCCTCTAGCCGATGGTAGGACAGTGCTCGATCTCGCCATTCAGCAGGGGAAGATCACCACAATACGTCGAGTGCCAACACTAATTTCAACAGCCCGTTTTTGTTTTCTTAGTTATGCATTGCTATGGGCTATTGGAGTGATCCCTTTTCCAGCCGAAGTACTAAGTCTTTTAAGAAATGATTGGTCTTGTTTGAGAGTTATTTGTGTGGACTACGGTCGACGATGACTGAAGTTGTATTACGTATATTTTATGAAATTATGTATATTTAGAAACTAGTTGAAAGACTCTGTATAGTCCGTTTCCACACAGAATTCATTCTGAGAATAAGAAAACCAGTTATTACTGGACATTGAGTAAAGAAGGGCAAGTCTCCTTAGTTGAGCGTCATTTCTTTCACCAGCACCAGAACACTCGCTTAAAAATGTAATTGATATTGGGGTATGCTAATGATATTGTTTTATTTTCTTCAAAAATGTGGTACGGGATTATCTAGAGATGAGCCCTTTAATATAACTAGGAGTGCTACAACAGCACTTACTTTCTCGCGATAATTCTAGGTATGTTTTCTCGAAAATTCATAGAGTTCAAGGAAAATGAATCCTGTGTCATTCTTTTAAGTGTTCTTCTAACTGTGGAAAAAAATTGGAACGGTTTTTCAGAAAAAAAATTGTAAAGAAATAAAATTGCTTGTATTTTCCGCAAAATGATGTGAAATATACTCATGTTTAAAAAAAAAAAATGAACACGACTTTATTTCAAAATTTTTTCTTTAAAGAGATTTCGTTAAAAAATCTATATCTTCAATATGGTAGTCGTAGACGCCACCAAAAATTGCACTTTTGCATTTATCGAAAAATCAGGGATTTCAACATAAGACCCACATTCACTTGTTTCCGTTACACAATCCGAGGGCAAAGTTACAAAAAAAAGTACCATTTTTGAGAAAATTGTGTAAATATTTTTGAGATTTCATGTAAAGTAGCCTCAAAAAATCAAAATATTCGTTTGAAACATATAAAACCTGGAGTTCGTTCGATCGGATAATATCAATTTTGCAGAAAATCAGCTGAACGGTTTAGGCGTTTGCGTTGACCACAGACGAAAGTTTAGCCGTCAATTCATTTTTCGGTATTAAATATCCATGAAACAACGATTCTGGCTACACCACGTGCTAGAGAAAGTAATTTACTATAAATAGGAACAGGTTTTATACACTTTTTCATTACCAGGTCCCGACAACAGGAGTTTTTCTCCCGAAAATTTGCCGTTTTCTGGTGCACGATTACAATACTGTCTTCTCTTACAAAGTAAGTGTGATAAAGTAAAAATTACACCATGTACTCATGCAACCCGCAACACATTACGCTGCAACATACACTACCTTCGTGCATATCTCATAAGCGGTGCTTCTTTCGCCCTTGAAACTAAATTTGTCCCGTCACGAGTTATATTTTTGACGCTGTAATCTACAAAATAATATTTTTATTTTTAAAATGTTTATGTAGTCAAAGGGCAGTAAAAAATGTGTGTGGCGTATGGGGGAGGAGTACCAGCTGCGCACGTATTCTGACAAGATATTTTTGGACTTTGATGTAGTTGTTCTTTTTTTGTTTTAATTTTGAAATTGCTCCTCTGAACACCCCCGCTCCACAGCGTACATTAGCGGGTAGAAACGAGGAGAAACACAAAATATACAAGCCGTTTTATGAACGATTCCTTGCGATAGAAATGGTCCTTTATAATGCTGGTATACAAAAAAATATTTATGAGTGAAAATAGTCTCATTTGTAGTACAAGGTGAATACAATGGAATACTGCTCCTCAGTAGCGACTTTCCTTTGCGCGCCAAATTCAAGGTTGGATACTTTTTAGACGTACTTCGTAAAGTGAAGATGTCTTGCATTATCATGCATGAAGCGGGTATTTTCTATCTACTAGAGAGTGTTTTCCTGCATAGAATGATGTATCATATTCTGCCCATTACTTTGAAAGGGTGTCACTCATACACCTGTTCTAATGCAATGTAATTTCTCTCTATAGAAATAACAGTTCATGCTTAATGACGTTTGTGACTCCTTTTTCTATTCAGATATGTCTGAAATGCACCTTCACTAAACGTGGCTTGTTTGCTCTACGACACTTACTGATTTTGGATCAAATACAATTATGAACAAAGCTCGGAATTTGACGGCTTAAAAATTCTTTGAAAATGACCTTAAAAGAAGAGGAAAATGTCCTAATTCAAAAAAATTCTCATACATTCGTATGAATATAATTATTATTTCAATGAATTTTACAATTTTAAATGAAATTTATTTATACAAACATATATTTAATATGAATCTTTATTTTAGGAGGAAATGTAATCCTTAGCTCTGGTCTTCCAACCGTCAGCTTGGAAAGGACGTGGAAGTTAACGAAGATCAGTGTAATTTTGACAGAAAAACAGATCATTGCAGAAGTGAATTTCGTCATGAACTAATGATACTATAAAACCTTTATTTTAGTGCTGGCGCGGATTGATCCACGGGGCGGAAAATGAGAGAATTTTCTCCTCCCAAAATTGTTCAGTAATTATTAATTGTAATTTGTCACGAAACTTTCGAGCAAAAATATTTCCGTATAAACATTGAAAAAACGAAAAACATTGTATGATGATATGAGCTGAGTTTAGCCTGCGTCATTCTACATAATCTGTAATATGACACATTCGACCAAAGCATTTTGAATAAAAAAGTTTCCCTTCCCATAATTCGTCTCTGGATCCGCCCCTCTTTCGTGTGTCAATGTAAATTCATGAAACATTCACTAATAAAAAACATTAAAAGGAAACAAAATGCGTAAAAATAACAAAAATGACGCAAAGGTCCGAAAAAGTTGAAAAATGGCAAAAAAATGCCAAAGAATGACCCAATAATTGTATATTTCTATAACGTATACGTCGTGATAAACATTAGCTACGTAGTTAGCTACGTATAGAACGCACCTACAAAAAGATGACTTGTCATCAGAATCCGAGTTCAGATTATGAGGCTTTGAAAGCTATTATGGAATCTGCTACTCCGGCACAGAGGTTTGTTTGTTCTCTTGTGTCAATATTTGTAGAAAAGAAAGCATAGAACAATTTTGTTAAAATGATAAAGAAAATTCCTCTACAATGTTATATATGAAGTTCACGATGTGTTTTGCGTGTGTTTTAGCGACCGGCTGCCCTGATCGCTGGTATTCCGTGGTTTCTCGGAGCAATATTCGTACCAGGTGAATTCCTGAACAATACCCTAACAATCCGGCTACGGACCGCGCGCGATGTTTCCCTTCCTTTTCCTTGTCCTTACCTCTCCTCTTATACACACTCACTCACACTCACACACACACACACACACACGCGCGCGCGCGCGTGCGTACATGCTCTACACGTGTCGCCAGCTTAGAAATTGTCCCGGATTGAGCGGTGCCCGCTGGAGGAAGATTCCTTAAGGGGAAATTCCCCGCAAGATGATGTGTGGATCAGCGCTGTATCTCATTAGCAGTGATGGTGAGAACATCGCCACTTCAGGGCATCAGAACATCACACTGACAGGGCTAATGACTTTAGTGGTTGACGTATCTGGAAAGATAATAAATAGATAAATAAATAAATAAATAAATAAATAAATAAATAAATAAATAAATAAATAAATAAATAAATAAATAAATAAAACATTTTTAAAATCCTGAAATTCCGCTACTATTAATTAATTTATAAGTAAATAAATTATCGAACGAAAGAACGAAGAAAGAAAGAGCGAAAGAAACAAGCGAGTGAGTGAGCGAGCAAACAACCAAAAAAATACGCTACAAGTTAATTCGAGAAACGCATGTACGTACATCAGTCGATACAATTGCCACATTTAAGAGACATTGAAGACGTGCGACATTTTCCTGACAGAAAATAAGATACACCCCCGTCGGTGAAACATTCCATCTGCTGCGCAACTTCTCGCTTTCTTCTGCCGTTCGTATTCCTAGCGTTGGATGCACTTGGTCGGAGAAGTTGCTGCTTCATAATCCTTTGGAGACACCTGTCGGGTCTCGGCTATACTTTCGTGTTGCTCCATCGAGATGGTCAAGCTTTCGCTGTGATTTTGTACAATGCGTCGCGCTCTCCTGGCTATGATTGCGCGGAAAGCACAGGGCGTGTTAAGCTTCACGAAGATTGAACAATTGTTTCGCACGCCGAAATAGCTCTGCGAAACAATCACTGAAACGTTTCGAGAAGTTAGATGCCGTAATGTTCGACGGAGAAAAAAGAAAATGTTGATATTTAATACCATCTAATTTTTGGGTCAACTGGGATTGGAAAATAAAAGATAGTGCTTGTTTTCCCTGGCGCAATTAGATGTCCCGATAGACTTCCGCAACGAAATTGTTCTTGGATCCCCCCGAACCTGTAAGCTGATTTTTATTCGTACTATAATAAATATTTAATATGTCTGTAATTATTGTTAAGCTCTCTTTATATTTTCGTGCTAATTATCGATTTGTTATTAACATGGCACGTTTTCTGCGCTCTACTAATCCTTTTAATTCTAAAAATGGAAACAGTACATAGTTTTAAAAATAGAATTTCTTCCGGGCACTTGCGAGTGAAAGTTTTTAATTAATATATTATTTAATACATAATAATAATATGTGATTCTTCTTTCTCCATCCTTTCCCCACGTGGGGTGTATTGTCTTAAGTGTTGTAACTTCATTAAGTAGATACTTGTGTAGTTTAAGCCGTGAGTACAAAACGTTACGTGGATAGAAAGATTAAGTGGTTTTCTTGGTTTTCTTTTTGTTGTGCTCTTTACTTCTTTCTTTCTCCTTCAGAAGCCTTATGACATTTAATAATATTGGTAATTGCAGAACTAATTTGTTTAATTCTCATCTTCCTTAGGTGTGTTTCTCGTATTCTACAATTTATAGATACGGATGGGGAATATTGCTACAAACACCAATTGCGTTTTCAAAATGTTTGAAATACAATTTGAATTATTTTAATGTTATGTATAAAGGCTAAGAAAAAAATTCTTCACGAGTGAGTAAGCAGAAGATATTATAAATGTATGTTGTTTGTTACTGTTTACGAATTTCTCAATGAAAATGTTAATGGGGAGCCGAATTAGTACATCTAGCTCTCGGATACCTTGCATACCTTTATAAGAAGCAAGTTACAAGACTATCGTTCTTCTAGATTAAACAAAATTCAACTGCCCTAAAAGTCATATATTTACATCTGTGCGGTTCTTGATAATCAATGCGTTCATGTCTTTGATTGTTTCAGAGTATAACGTATGCTACTGAGTTGTTTTAAATATAGATATTAAAACACTTAAACAAAACATGTAGTTTCGATACTATTGTTATTACGGCGTTCAGCATCTGAATATTATATAGCATAGGGTCTATAGTTCTGCAACACAAAGTGCAAATAAAACATTTATTTTTATATAGATATTTTGTTTTTTAAAAATAAATAAATCCTTTTTTTACTTTCATGCTTTGATCTCTGATCAACAAAAATTCTTTGATATGTTCTAACTTAAATCCATAGTGTGCTTAGAAACTGTTCCTACTTCGGATTTAATTCACCGTTTCGGATAATATTAACTGGCTAATCTGTGAACTAGCCAAATTAGGACATTAGCTGTAGAAGATCATTGGTAGGTGGGAAGCTCTAATTAGATTCGAATTAAAAGCTAGAGACATTGTCGGGGCAGAACACACTTGTCACAGGTCAGAACAACTTCCATTTAAACCGAAACGTTGTCTTTAAACGAAAAGTCTTTTTACACTCCATGTGATTCAGAATACATGTTTGACTTAATTTCAATGCACTGCAAAAACTTCCTATTAGAGAATACTACTGAATAGCGTGAAGCACTATATCGTATAGAATACAAATACACTTTTGAGTTAGTGTGCTGACGCTAACTCAAACATTTAAAGAGAGCTGTATCAAAATACAATACTCCACCGCATTTATCAGTGCGGCGGAATTAGATCAGAGACTGTTTTACCGTTGTCTCTGCATCTACTCTGACCGGAAGGGGCTAAGGTTCCAGTGCCGCCGGTGGAGAATTTTCCATATCTATATTACTAGGACGAATTTAGCAGCTGGTCGGTAGTATTTTGGACCTTCTTCGATCAATACCGAACGAATGCCGGAGCAGAACCCCAAAAAACGGGACCCGGACCGCGCGCGATCTTTCCTTCCTCTTCTTTGTCTTTTCATCTCCCCTTACACTCACACTTACCTCCGCACTACCACACAGGTCGGGAGTCCAGTCAGTGGCTTAGCGCTGATTCCGGCTGGGGCGACGCCCCGTTGGGGGGAGATGCCTGGAAAAAGAAATCCCTGAGGAAAGAAAAAGAAAGAAATCGTGCGTCATTTACCGTGAGATTTAATATTTGCTTAGCAAAAGAAACGAAGCAAGAAACGGAAAAAATTATGTGACCGACGTTGTGCCAGTTTCTGGCGGCGAATGCAGTGCCAAGTTTCAAATTTTGGGGTAGGTGGGAGCCACTGTAGAAGTTTCCCAGCCAGTAGATGACTACAAAAACAACGTTCACAATCTTGAAGTTTCCTAGACTGGATGGTAGTTGGCAGGAATGTAACTAGGTGAGTTTTCACTCGCGACAGGTACTCTGAAGGGTGTTGATTCTTGATTTAAAAGGCAAAAAATTAAAATGCACTAATTTAAATTTTAGCACGAGAGTAAATAAAAAAAATTAAAGATATTTCAAGTGCATAAATATAGGTCCTGTATAAAGCAAATTAGTTTCTCTAACATGTTGTGTAGAGAGAATCTGTGTTTTGAGTATCCTTGGAACCGAAAAAACACGGTCAGTCTGTCAAGCCGTCAGTCCCTTTGAGTCCGTCCATCTCTCTTTAAACGCTAGCGCCTCAACCATTCAGACGATTTTTTCTACTTGATAGTCCCCAATCGATCGAAATGAAGGAAATCAAAGCACTGCAAGTTTGAAACAGATATTTGGATTTTTGGGGTTCTTAACATGAATCCTTAACATTTTCTCAAAAACTAGCTCCAATTTCTTTAATGAACCTTTTCCTTCGGTTATCGTAGAGGACGTTCAAAATAATTACTCAGGTCTAATTTTCGTCCTATTTTTTCTCGAAGATTGCAGAAGAGTCTACGTCTTCCTTCAATTTCCCCTTACAGAAGAATTTTTTCGGCATCTTAATATATCTACAACATGGAAGATATTTTTTATGGAATGACATTTGTTCTCCAAAGCCACATCGTAAAACTACTGGTGCAGACTTTCTGGTAGTAAAGTTTTCTAATTTCCTTAGTGTGGACTGGATTTATGATCTTGTCCCCTCCTTTCGCCAGCTGCCATCTACCGTCGCCCAACATTTCTTCGACATTTTCTCTGTTTGTCGGTTTCCTAATACTACAATCGAAATATTACTTTAAGAATATTAAAGAACAGAAAAACTCGTCATAAATGGCAATTTTTATTGAAAAATTTCAAACCGTTTAAAAAATATGGCGTTTAAGCAAATAAGGGGTTTTTGAAAATCTTCATTTAAAGTCATTTCAGACTTTTAATAGTGTTTACAAATTGCTGCAAATGTGCATCTTAACGGTGTAAGAGATATTTAACAAATACGATTTTTCTCAAAAAAACAAAACAACAACAAATACAGTAAAATACAAAAACAGTAAAATGAACTTTATGTCATTTCTAACAGAGCAATTAGCACTACCCGTTGAAAAAAATTGAAGAAAATTTGGGAACCACTTTTGAAAAAATGACGTTTGAGCGTTTCTGAAATTTTGAGCTCATTTTAACAGAAAAAACTGTGAAGTTTTCCAGAACCTTTTCTGACATTTAAAGCACATGTACTCGTAAATGCAATAGTGAGAAGAAATCGCCACTAATTCAAATATTAACGACGTGACAAGTTATTGTAATTTTTGAAAAACAAAAGAATAATGCATAATGGCATTTATGTCATCTCGTAGAGTATGTTTATCACTATCCCTACGAAATTTTAAGGAAACATTTGGAGCCGTCTTTGAGAAAATCTTGTTTTTGCAATTTTTTAAAATGACAAATGACGCACGCAATATTGTGAGAAAACTACTAAAATTAAAAAAAAATACATGGCCTCAATGAAAGAACAAATTATGGACAACAAATTTCATTTGAACAAAAAATGTTTATCTTCAACTTTGTAGTTGTAGGAAGAGGCCGAAAAAATTCAAGCTTTTGCAATTTTTTAAAATTCGGAATTAACCATAAAAATCGGTCCTACGCCACATTTATAAGTGATTCGTACTATATAGTTACAAGAAATATACAGAAAAAATTTGGAGAAGTTTTTGAAAAAAATTTGGAAATGTTCATGGGGGCTTCATGTAAACTACTTCTAAATTTTGAAGAAAGTTTTTTCTAAATCGCAGCGATTCGATTCGATCTAGATCGTCCTGGTAATATCCATTTTGAAATAAATCGTTTAGGTATTTACTAGGCTGTCCGGGTGACGCCGCGTCCATGGCGAAGGTAATGCCCCGAGGGCGTAATGCCCTGAGGAAGGTCGCAGAATGGCGACCGAAACGTCGGCACCTTCGCCATGGACGCGGCGTCACCCGGACAGCGTAGTAAATACTGACTCCGGCCGCGGAAGCCTACGTTCTCACTTAAATCGTTTATGCACTAGAGATGGACTGACGAAAGGTTTAACGGACAGATGGACGAAGCAACTCTTTCGATATCAGGGGACCCCAAAACGTGTATTTCCGTTGAAATGTTGATATCGATTTTAGATAGACGTATAAAGGAGTTATAAGCATGTCAACATGTAACATGTGCCCCTGAAGTTTAGGCAAAGCCGTTTGCACAAATGTTCGGCAAGCACAAGAAATCTCCTTGACTGCGTCAGAACGTGAGCTGTCGAACATCTGTGCATACGAGGTTGTCTCAAAATGATAGACTAATGACACATGTATAAGTACATATAACTCCGTTACATGCAGTTTCCCACGATGTGTTCATGGGCCAAAAGCCATCGTTTTCCACCGCTTTGTATGCCCTTAGAATTTGCAACATTTATTCTGACACATTCTGTATTCTCTTCAAAAGAGCTTAGTACAAGAAGATGTTAACTCCAAGGGTTAATCTTTGCTTTAGTACAGCCATTTCCCACCCTCCAGAAACATCAAGTCGAATGGTCCCACTGAAGTAAAGATTCACATTTTCAGTCAACGCCTTTTCGCAGTAGGATCGCGGAGTCCATGCATATTGATCAGATGCTCCATATTTGATAGCACCGTTCAGAACCTATATTCCCCGCAGATTCGAAGGAAACGTGCACAGGTAGTGAGGCGGTGTGCGTTTAAAAATGCCTCTGTCCAGGTGGTCAGCGCGTGGCCGCTCTCGCCGCCGACGCGGTCGGTGGCCGTGTCGGCGTTGTTGGCTCTTCCGCAGCGTTTCGTTTTCGTCGGAGGCGCAGCTCGCGCGGAAAAGTGGGTGAAAGTCGTGCAAGATGCGGTCGTTTATTCCGGATATCCCACGCGAAGCGCACGACGACAGAAGAGGACGTGCAGCAGAGGAGAGATAAAATGGGTTCGCCTCAAAAGCTACGTTTCCCTCGGCGGTGGGTACACTTTCACTGGGCGCTAGCGTAAATGCAACGAGTATGAAATAATTCATCAACTCTGTTGTTGGAGTTGCTGCTTCTCGTAAGGCTTGAATGTACGAATATACTGGACGTAGACAAAATAAAAGTGATGTAATTGTAGAAAGTTTTTTTCTGCAACAGTTTTACTCAGTTTTTCAAAGAATGCGTTTTCCACATTGTGAGACAGCGATTGAAACTGAATACTTGTATGTGTGTGAGAAAGAGAGAGAGGGGGAAGAGAGAGAGGGAGAGAGAGGGAGAGAGAGGGAGAGATAGGGGGAGAGAGGGAGAGAGAGGGAGAGGGGGAGAGAGAGAGAGAGAGAGAGAGAGAGAGAGAGAGAGAGAGAGAGAGATAGGCCAATAACTGCAAAATTATTTGACTCGATCTTCATGAATATGGTCGAAGTTAGTTGCAACTAAGGAAGAATTAATATGATACATTTTTGCTAATTTTGGATCACAATAGCCAATGGATCTGTTTTAATTGTTTGTCAAGTTGTGCGATTTACAACTACAAAATAACTACTCGAAAACTGCTGCTTATTTGTATTACGCCCAGACATTCTTCTAAGATAATAATAGATATAATTACATTCAACAACAAGACAGGGATCTCAATACGCTGAACGTCTAGATCTGTCCCTGTGAAACAGTTTTCTTCAGAACAAACATCGCACACCCAACGAAGCACACTTTTTAAATCTCTACTCACACTAAACGAAAGTGATGTTTTCTATGTCCCATCTAATCGCGAATTTACTGCAATTTCTGCGAAGTCTCTAATAGTCGTTTGGTAAGTCGTAGCTCGTCCTCGTCAGATGAATCAAAAGAATGCATAATAATAATAATTTGTTCACTCCATGGGTCAAAGGAAGACGGACTTCTCGTTTGCTGTTCTTTATTAGTAACTATGAAAAAAAGGTAATTTTATGTTGACATTAGTCATACTTCTAAGCATTTACTGCTAGTCTCTAAAACTTAATTTGTTTTCACAGGCACCTTTATTGGTATTCAGGTCAGGATTTATGGTGCAATGGATCTTAGGCACAGCATATTTAGCGCTTCCTTCATTATGTATTATATTGTTCATTTTTCAAAAATAATTATTAGTAGTATTAACTTTGAACAAGAAAGTATGATTATTTAGCTTTTAAAAATAGCTATTTTGACAAGGAACTTAAGTCTTTCAAATTTATAATCCTTTACACGAACAAAATAAATACCTGTATATTTCATATATTACAAATATCTGAAGTCTTTTCAACTTCATTATATTTTTAATGTCACAATATTATGATGATTTACAAAAGGGGACGTGTTAATAACATAATGCATAATTACTTGTATGTCTATAATAATAGTTACTGTTTCCAGTAATTATTTGTTCGTAAAAACTTTTGAATATGTAATTGTTTGTGGGTGTGGAACTCCCTGCTCGATCGTAGTTAGGTTAGCTGCTACCGTTTTTATTTGTAAACGCAACTCTGTTTGCATTACTTCACCTTTGGTTGGATTTACGTAATGTCAAGTGCTTCTATGCTACTTATGATGTTCCGACTTTGAAGAAAATATGGTTCAAATTTACAGAAGTTCAATTTTTTCCACCACACTGTTAAAATCACGTAATAACAGGTAACGTTTGTCAATAATCGAGCTGTGAAAATTCGCATAATATCGTATAATTTTTTGCACTATAGACTGAAGTGTCCTCCTTGTAGTAGTGGTATCACGATTGGACACTGCTACGTGTACTCGCAAATGAACTTCACAAACAAGTGTCCCTAATATTAACTTGCAATAAATGAACATACGCTGAAGTAGTAAACGTGTAACTTGGCGGCTGCCAGTTCCGTTTTAAGTACACGAGGATGTAGTCATTAGAAATGCTGACGTCATAACTTTTCGCGACGGTCAGGAGTTTAAGTCATTTGATTAGGCTTGTATAAGCGTCTAAACCATTAAAAAAGTACCATTATTTATGTGATAATAAGTTTTTTAACAGGCTCCCATAACATCGATTCTCAAGAATCGGGCTTGCGAGATATTTTTTGCTTCATGTCCAGTCCACGATCTGACTGATAGGCGTTTCATAAATCGTGTTTTACACACGCTCCAACTAGTTAGATTATTCGATGATTGAAGTGTAAGTCGTTGACACAATATCTTTTCGTCACAATGCAAATCATTATTACTCAAGAAAAGATAATTGCCGAACCATAACACTCATATTGTATGTGTACATTCTCTAAATTTTTATTGACGTTCATGATCTACTTCATGGGGAAGAGAGGAGCATCCAACTTCTCAACAACGTCTTCTGCTAATCCGCCAGTTGATTTGCAACAATGGCTGAGTTCCAACACTTTCTTTAGTTTGCTCGCTGCCAATCTCATTTCGCAGTATGTGCGACATCTCAGGCCGCTTAGAACCTGTTGAATGTATTTATTTCCTAGTCTGCTTCTACAAATTTCTTCTTCTTCTACTACTTTCTCTTTCATTACAGTTTTAAAGGTGGCAAGATTTTCGACACTAGCTTGTCAACTAGGTCGAATTCAGACGCTGTCTGAAGGAGAATTCTAGAGGATGGCTGATCTGATTGGTAGTTTTTCGTGGTTTCTCCGATTAACACCAGGCGAATGCCGGAGCAGTGCGCTAACAAACGGGCCACGGACCGCGAGTGATCTTTTCTTCCTCTTCCTTGTCCTATCTTCACCCTTTACACACACTTACACTAACATGAACTACACTACCACACGTACCGGCATACTGGCCGGGAACTTAGAGCTTGTCCCAGCTGGGGCGGTGTCCAGCTGGTGGGAGATACCTGGTTGTGGGAAACCACGCTAGCCGACGGTAGGGCGGCGCCGGATCTCGCCATCCAGCGGGGGAAGATCACCGCCCCCTCCCGAGGAAAAAAACATGGTATACACTTACGGGACTAATTACAGACCTCAGTAGTTGACGCGCCCGGAATCACGAACAACCAACCTAGTGAAAGTCTGTGCGTGTATTATAATACTTCTACAAAAGCACATACTTTCTCGTGTTAATGGTAACAGTTACGTAATATTAGTAGCACCTTCTATCCTACTGCAAAAGAGCAAACGACTTAGCTCAAAATTAACCGAAAGCTATTGATTTTTTGTAAATTGTGCACATTATATATTTAAAGATCTAATGTTGAATAATCGAATACATTAAAAAATAAATCTCTAACTTCAGTATTAACGTGTATAGGACAGCTTCGGAAATAACTTGAACTTTGTTACCACATAACTCCAAATTATCATTATTTCCAAAATGTTTACAGGAAATTATTTAAACCTTATATTGAGAAATAGTTTACATTGTAGAAAATCTCTTATCTTCACTACTGATTTTATTGAAGATGGTAGTTTCGAAAAAAGTTAAATTTGTAACTTTCAAAAAAGAGTTTTTCGCGTGTATACCAGCGTAGTTAAATATACGCACTAATGTTAATTACAAATTCATACGTGAGAGCGAAAGCGAGAGCTAGCGATCCAGTTGCTCCCACGTCTTGACGTAGGGACGGGCCAGATTTCGACCGCTTGAAGGGTCGTATGCCTTGGCCCCAACGCGCACGGTAGCTCAATATCACAGTCGCATCGGGCAAGTGACGTTATTTGAAAGAGAAACTGTCAATGACAGTTTGGCACGTGTAACAACGAGAGATAGAAGAAGAAACAACCCACGAGGAGTTTTATTTCGTATTGTTTTAATTGCGGTTTAGCACTGTTAATGCATCGTACTTGCTTGGTTCTCATTTTAATAAAATCAGCTTTGGGTAGTGCCAAGCAATCATGCAAATATGTAACACTTTCCATGGATGTAAAAACACGTGGTGTAGGACCGTATCACTGATTTTACCGTCTTATATACGCGATCTTGTAGCTATGAATCGTTTGAGAGGCAGTAGTTTATTTGATGCAATTGGGCATATCTGTCACTTGACCCGGCGTGTCGTGACCTTCGCCGTCTATGTCCGCGTGTCGTGTCCGCATGTCGCACGCTGCGGCGAGGCACAGCTCGGGTGCGCTGGTTACCAGGAAACGGGGCACCCCTACCTCCGAGGCTCATTTAATTGTCCCGACTCGTCAGTAGAAGGGCGAATTAATTCAAATGACGGCATTCGCGCGCCTTTTCACCTCTGATTGATTCGCGGCCCGTGGTGCCATGCGCGCGGGTGACATGACGACTGGGAGGGTTGCCCCGGGCCACGCCCCCTTGCTCGCCACCTGCTCCCCGGCTGAAGTCCGCGTCCCGGCAGATGGCTCGACGCTTACGTACGAATCCCGTTGCCGCGCTCCGTGGCGCAGTAGCTCCGAGCTGTAGAGTTTTATTTAATTAATTAATTAATTAATTTACTTATTTATTTATTTATTTATTTATTTATTTATTTATTTATTTATTTATTTATTTATTTATTTATTTATTTATTTATTTATTTATTTATTTATTTATTTAGTTAGTTAGTTAGTTAGTTAGTTAGTTAGTTAGTTAGTTTCTTTGTTTATTACCTTATTTGCTGCGATAGATTGAGTAGTTCATCCGGAAATGGTATGTTCAGTTAACACGTTTTAGAAATAATATACACGATAGACGGTATACATTGCCAGTCAGTAACTGAAGACTCGTAGACCGACATATTCGAGGTTGGGAGACATGTTGAGGAAGATGTATAATGATACCCTGGCTAGATGAGATTTCTAGGGCCCGGCTTTACTGATCGGTCGTATCCATCCGTTTGAGCTACAATGGCCCTCGGATCATTTCCTTTGCCTCCATTACCATTCTTCTTGCTCGGCAATAGGCTCATGCCTCATCCTCACGTGGGCCATCTCTCTTTGCATTAAACGCCTCCGTCAATATTCAATGTACGAGGATACAAGGCCAAAATTCGAATAAGATCTCTAATCAGAGCAACGGGAAAACGTACGACAATCAGCAGAGAAAGCCAAGTTTTGTTTGTGGCACTGAATTGGCAGTCAGGGTGTATCTTATCTACCACAATAGCTATGTCCTAGAGTTGAGCGTGACCTCTCACGAACAGCTGTGGGGTCCAAATCTCCGATAGCACTGTGAAACAGACTCTGAATGGCATGTCGATTAACGAAGACAATGCTTTTTTATCGTGTTACATCAAAAGAACAATTACCTCTAACCTCGCGATGTCTTTTTCTCTCATTTGTTCTTTCGTTTGCAGTGTGTTGGTCTGACATTTTCTTTTCATAATCGCATTAATGCTGATTGTGATTTGTGGTAGACTTTCTTAACATAAATATTGTCTACAAAGATTACTCGAGTTAATGAAATACACAACCAAATAGTTTTTTAAATATAAGGTACAATCATTGTAATTATGCGATTACGCTAAAAATAAGAAAAATAAGAAAGCTTTTGTGCGAAATTTAGCAATATAAAAAAATTGACTCAGATTATAAGTAATCTTGGATATTGTACTTTAAGAAATAGCTATCTTATATTGAATTCCTATAATTCTAAAATGTATTTATTGTTTATAAATAAAAAATGAAATCATTGTGTAATATGATTAACCAGCATATTTTTAATATTTATTACAACTAATTTATTCGTTGATGAGACATTGTATATGGTAATACAAACAGAATTGCTATATATAATGAAATCGGCTTGAAATATGATGATTATCGTGCCACAATCATTGCTTTCTTCATTTCAGATTTATCTCTTTTCATCAATGACCTACTTAAATGTCGAAAATTGATCGTGGCAAATAACGTCTGATTTAAATAAAAATGGTTATAAAAATAAAATGAAATTTAACACAGTTGTGGAAAATCAAATGTCAAATATCTCATTCGACCTCAACATTTATATTTACTCTGACTGACACTATAATGCATTTATATCTCGGGGTTCCAGAGATTTGCGGCTGTAGTTCTCGCATTGTTTCAGTTTTTGTCCAGAAGAACTTCTGATTCGACTTTCTCCATTAAGCCTCTTGACCTCGAGCTCATCCTTGTATACTTTCTGATGGAATGTTATTTGGTATATGTGTGAGATAAACGTTTGAGGATTGCTTCACAAATTGCCTCCATCAATTTGTTAGATGTAACGCCGTGGCCATGAACGAAAGCTCTTACATACTTGTTTACAAAGTTGTGAATGAATTCAGTGGAAGTAGCAGAAATCTTGCTGTAATTCTTGGATCTGAATGAAGAAACATTGGGTGTTAAATGTTTTAATTTTTCTAGGGTTTTTATCCTTTACGTTCCGATAAGACGCATTTTCGACCATACACTAGACACCACCATATTTGCGGTCACTTCTGATCTGGGAGCAGTAGGACGCGAGGCCCTCCACGACAATACATACACGAGAGAGAAGGGATAAACATCCATGCCCAAGGCGGGACTCGAACCCGCGACCCATAGGATGGAGCGCTGAGTCGGTAGACACTGTCGTCCACCTCTACCATTCAGGTTGGCTAAATGTTTTAATAAATATTAAAACTCTTATTTATTGTAGTTATATTATTCTTCATTCACATCCAAGATGTGGATGGTTACGCAAAGATAACAAACAGTGATGACAAACAATTTCGACACCAGCTATGTAGCATGGTCAAATAGTGCCGCTATATGATTGAAACACTGGCTGCTCTGATCGCGCGTTTCCTTCTATCAATTCTAGGTGAATGCCGACGAAAAAGTTTAAATAGCTGGCCGCCACGCATGATCATCCGTGGTCAAACTGCCCCCTCTCCCATCTCTTCGACCAAGAGATTGACTGATTCCCCAATCCTCTAATTTGGGAAGACTCTTCGGCAGTACTTCGAGTAAGCGCAGACATCGCTCGAACTGGCGTGTAGCGCCATAGAAATAAATTAATAATAATTATTATAATTATTATTATAATTAATAATGAGAGCCGCGGGGCTACCTCTTGGTCAGCGTTCTCGCTTTCGACTACGCGGCCCGGGTTCGATTCCTTGCCGGTCAGGCAAGATTATAGTGTGCGTTTTGCTTGCAATGTCCCAGGATATGTTGCTGTGTGACGATGAGAAATTTCACTTTTCATGTTGAGAAGAAAGGAAAACGGTGTGGGGATGTCTGCGTGCTAACCACACGTAGCCCCGTAACCCATGGCCGCGAGGCAGGGACGTGGTTGGTAGGCCTGAGCCCATTCACGGGCTGTCGCGCCAAATACATATATACATACAATAACAAGGAGAAGAAAAACAAAATCAGATGAATCGTAGGGAAAGAAGTAGGAATATGAGATAGCAAGGTTTTCGTCTCTGCATACACTGACACTGTCTGCAATGACATTCGTCAAGTGACTGGAAAACTGCATAGTCTAGCAGCATCAATGCACTCCCGTAACGGCCGGTCACGTCAGTCTTCGAAGTTACTTCATGTGAGCATTTGAAGTTAGTGGTGCTGTGAATAGTTTTTGGCGCTTTGCACTGAAGTGCAATTTTCTTTGGCATATCTTGTGATTTTCCAAGAAATGTAGGAGGTAAGTTGACATTCAAATGTAGCAGTTTTTTAATAGAACTGAGGATTTGAAATAAAATGCATTGGTCTGTACTATATGTTGGCAAAATCTAAGATGGCGAGATGTTTGTAATATGAGACACTTGATTGGTAGCATTATGAGACCTTATATTACTCTCACTGTTTTTTTGACTAGAAATTTTCTAAGCGGCACTATTTAGAAAATAAAATATTCCATAAAACCTATAAATTCCACAAGGTTTAGGTTAATACAGCGCAATTTACGGAATATTAATCATAGTAAGAAACCGCATTTCATATTTTTAGTTACGTAATTATTCTGGCACCTTTTAGGTCCCAAAACAACATGGGTATCTCGTAATCCCACCTCTTCCTCTAATATTCAGAGACATCCCAGGCCAGTCCGTCGAGTACGTTTACGCGGACGCGAAATGACCCATCTTGACCCCAGGACGCAGAGGTGGAAGTGGAGAGCGCTCCGCCTCATGTGTTGTCCCCGAGATAATGTGTCAGCGCTGTGATACTTTCCCTCTCGCTTCCACCTCCGACTTCGCGCGACTTCGCTTCGACCGTGGTAAAACGCCAACGCAAACGGCGAAGAAGTCCTTTTGTTTAGACACGTCTTCGATGATGGGTCGCGAGCTGTGGTGCGGGCACGTGTTTGTACATATCCATAAAAGACGGATAAAGTGTAGTGGTTCGTCTTTAGAAAGCGGGAGCTACGCCGCGCCACTCTTGTACGCATCAGCTGACGCTCCTCACGAGTTTCTCTCTTGGCAGTGAGGCGGCGGCGGCGGAGGCGGTGGGCGTGTTGGGCAGTGAGGGAAACTAGCTTTCCTAACGGACAAAATTAAAAATTAACAAAATGTGAATATGGCACGATTATTGTTTTACATAATAATTTTGTATGTTTGATTAGTTTACAAGGATGATTGGCATGCAAATGTTGAACGTTTCCTAACGGACAAAATTACAAATGAACAAAATGTGAATATGGAGCGATTATTATTTTACACAATAATTTTGTATGTTTGATTAGTTTACAAGGACTGGCATGCAAATGTAGAACGTTTATTTTTAGATATTATGGCATCATTTTATTATAATACAGAAATGTAAAAACAAGACCCAAGCGAAGTTTGGAGAAGACAAGTTTTGAAACTATAAGAAACATGGAAATGAAAAAAATGGTTTAGGAACCTAAGAGAGAATTTTTCCCTTCAGTTTTGTAACAGTAAACAACCGTACTGATCAGAACTTTAAGGTCCTACTAACATTCCATATGTCTTGTAGGTTCTAAACACGTAGCTCTAGATTGTGGTGTATCTTTTCCTACGTTTTGTAGTTTATGATCACCATTTCTTCAATCTTACAGAAGTTACATTCAGTGGTGGCAGTCTAGCAGAGATTAGTGGTGCGGTTTTGAAATTGTGGAGTTTAGAAAGATACACGTCTACGCACATACCACTTACACACCTAAATATAGATCATACTCACAGGTCTTCCAATGCATGACTCGAATATCTGTGGTTCGTTTTTATCATATTAGGTAAATATTATGGTAGAATAATAATAACAATTGTAATAATAATAATAATAATAATAATAATAATAATAATAATAATAATAATAATAATAATAATATGAAAAGAAGGATCGCACAGGACAAGTGACTTGTTTGTTAGACTACTACTTTGGCATTTGTTTAGCATTGATCGAAAAAAAGGAAAATCAAAGAGTAGAGTATAATTCTCCTCCAGACGTATTGAATTAGATCCAGTTATGTAACTGGGTCCAAAATTAGACACTTTTGACACTCGAGTACTAGGACCTAGAATCGTTAAATGCTAGGGACATATTGCGTTGACGTTGAGCTATTGCAGCCGGTAGTACTTCGCGGAATTTTGCTCTTCAGATCCGAATGTATGCAGAATGCTACTCCCCCATGCCAAGGCGTTTCGGAAGTTCTTAGTTCATTTGTTAATTTTGAACGTGCATCGCCGAAGCAAACTTTCCATTCGTCGGAGAATTCATATGGGTATTATTTTCATCCAGATAGAGTATACAACTCAGTTGTTGCTTAATGAGTCCAGAAAACGCGTTTAAATTTGTTCGTGACGGATTTATAGACCGAGGTTTTGAATGTGTGTTAAAGAAAGTATAGGGGAGACCAAGGGTTGTTGATACAAGGAGTTGGTAGACACTAACGTTCCTATATCGTCCACGTCTTTGTCTTCCGTAAGCAGTAGCTTGGTGTCCGGTATCCTTCACAACTTACCGTATGATCAGTGCAACGATCGTGGAACCGTGATCTCAAATGTGTTTAGAGCATGGAGAGTAATTGATTATTTTGTGTTTTCGGGTGCGGCATCTGCTATGGTTATTAGTCCCCTGAGTGTAGTGCATGTTTTTATCCCCCGCTGGATTGTGAAATCCGGTGTCAACATACACGCCTGCATTCGGGGTTTCCTCATCCAGGTATCTCTCACAAGCGGGGCAATGCTCCAACCTGGACAAGCTATAAGCCTCTGACTGGTCTCCCGGAATTTGTGTAGTGTAGTACACATAAGTGTAAATGTGTGTTTGTAAGGGTGAAAATGGGATGAGGAAGGGGAAGGAAACATCGCGCGCGGTCCGTTTGTTAAGGTACTTATCTTGTATTCGCCTGGTGCTAATTGGAGAAGCCATGGAAGACTACCAATCAGAGCAGCCGCTCGCAAGAATTTTCCACCGGAGACTGAATTCCACCCGAAAATCCTCCCACCTTCGCCACTCGAACCCTAGGACCTCCCAGTCAGAGGCCCTGCAGTGACATCAATGGACGCCCTGAGCTTCCTTAGCCGATTTCTAGAGTAAAATATTCATAGTTCATTGATTATCTTCTGTAATATTGAGAAGGCAATATGTTGCTTCTCTCTTTCAGCTGAAATCTTCAACCAAGCTCGTGATCTTTGTGTATCAGATTTCTATAATTCATTTCCCTTGTCCCTCTACGACCATCATTAATCAAAAATCCCGTTCGGGGCTGGTTGGCACTTTTCAATTCGGGTCCGGTGGCACAGTGTCAACCAGCCTCATCTTCTGCCAACCACCTCCTCGAATTAAAACGACTTTGCTTATATTCACACCCAAGATAAAAAGGACCTGCCGTGGACGCAGTTTATATTTTCGTAGTTTTATCGCAATTCTTGGGCTATAATGCTTAATTCATTATGTAACTCTCAAAAGTTAAAGAGCATCTTTTTTCTGAATACCTAAAAATGGCCAATTTTTAATACGCTGTATTTTTTAATTAATTTATTTCCTAACCCCTATTATTTTCCAGAGGTGGACATAAAAAATTGGACAATTTTGCTAGTGGTCAGAAATTCGTCTTAGTAATAACTAATCAATATTCCGTCCTTTGGAGGTGTCTGTGACCAGAAAAATTCAAAAAAGTACTCATGTAATAACGTCGCATGTTGTCAGCTTATTTAAAAAGATATAAAATAAGGGAAATAAATACATAATCTTCATTTTAAACTCACCACTAGAAGTTCAATGCTCTACAATTGTGAAGCCAGTGAGAACCTTTCAATTCCTGTTTTTGAAATTTTTTGCTTAATTAGTGCTGACGCAGTGGCGTGTACCTTTGCTCTGCACGCCTATCGCAAATTCAAGTTCTCTTTAGCGTAAAACTTTTTAGCCTGATGTTTCAAAAAATCAAGGAGCATGTTTTATTAAAAAGATGTAAAAGAATAATCAAATCAAATTAAATACTGATATGTAACTACTTAATTTTGAAACTACCCAGTTTGCTGTTGTTACCAACGTGAGAGGTTAGACAGAACCCCAAGAAGTGGGTTTGGTTGGCACACCATGACTAATGCACTAATAAAAAATCCATAAGGTACCCTAATAAATGCAGTTTCCATTGACAAAATCGAATTTGTCAAAACTATACCGTAGTTGCGTAAAAGAATTCAAAACTACAAACTGATGCTCACGAGCCCCGGTTTTCCTAACAATTTAAAAGGTGACGTAAGATTAATAGATTTACAAATGCATTGATTTAGCTATTATTTTCATCGTTGCTTTTCAGTATTGTTTCTGTATTTTTATTTAACCAGATATGCAGCGAAAATATTTTACCTGAGATTTGAACTAAAATTTTTCCTTTGTTTTTTATGTCTCCACAAAGAGCAATTGAAATAGTTATTGACGATATTAGGCTGAGAAACAGTAAATAACATAAGCGTTTGAAGTCGTTCAATACTTTTTGATTTACAAATTTGATTTGATAATTCTTATAATACAAATATCAATAAAACAAGGAATTTCATTTCTTGGCATAAGTGTACTCATCCGCATTCTTTAGTTACATCTGACTTGTTTTATCTGTTATTAACGGACAGCCGACGTTAAATCCTTAACGGACGCCGACCGTCATACAAAATATAAATATACTTAATATACAAAATTTAAATAAAGCGGTGGTTACGTCGGAAATATGGAAATCTATATCAATAGGTAAAAAAGAAGTTATCTTACACAATTAAAAAATGTTTTTTCCTACCCATTCATGTTTTGGCTTTTTTTGGGGGGGGGGTAGTGCGTTGTCGATACTAATTGACATTGGACTAAAGATTTGAAACACATGTTTGTGCGTAGCATAGTGCACTTAAATTTCGTGAATGAAAAAACGAGTTTAAAATGAATATTTCTCAAGTGTCTTATCCTAAACCTTTCAGCAATGGAGAAATACGCTGTATCAATTTTGCCCAGCGCTTGCGTTCGCAATTGCTGTTAAATCCTCTTGAATAGTGATTCTCTAGCTAAATAATATTGAATATTCGTTTTCCTTTAATTAATATTATTAGTCATTTCTAAATTCACCTTGTGACAAAATACTGGCCTTCTATTATAATAAAAATAATTTTTAATTTCGAACCCTCTCACAAAGAACTCTCAGAAAATATGAGATGAAAGCAAGGAAAGTATTTTTTGGGAGTGGTAAGACGTCAAAGGAATTTTCTTTATTCATCAGAAAACGATGACTTGACATTTTGTTCTAGCCATAGGGCATATTCGTTTCACAGATTTAGACACGCTGTATTGTATGTGTATACCAAAACCATCTCGGATGGAGCTGCAAAATGAAAGTGACTGTCAATGAATCCTAAATAGATAAAGAGAAGCTACCAAGTCATCTGAGCCGCTTGCTTTATTCCTTTGAAGAGCTTAAACAATACGAAGCGCATGCTTTTGAGAGTTCTTACGCGCAAACGAAGAAAGTTGGCAAATTGAAATGTCGAAAGCTCTTAAGTAAGTGTACGTGATTCACTTTCACAGAAAGGAAAATGAAATATAAAATATATTATTTGATTTATTTTCTCACATCGAAAACAAAACATTTCGTCCATGTTTTATCACGCCTTCTCGGCCGCAAAGGGCCATAACCATATCAAATAGGCTACATTGATTCACATTGTCCAGACGGAAAAAAAGAGGCCATCTCAACATTGGTTCATGCATTATAGGAAGGTGGAGGAAAACATCGATTACACACTTTATACGTTTGTTACAGAGTTGTAATGTCATCAATTTAAACATTCATGAAACTATCATTTTATCAATACAAACAATTAAAGCACATGTCATTTTTTATTCTTACGACTCTGATTAGAGGAATGAACTTCATTGTTATTGAACATATGTAATGACTTCTAGTTTCCAGTATCATCTGGTAGGGTTATAACATACTCGACAAGAGCTCCGTTTGTTTTTTTAAATTGCTTAGAGTTCAATTATTGCTTCAATTCACTGCTTCTTGTCATTGAAATGTTACTACTTCTTTGGCCATTAAATTTTAGGCAGGCACATTTTAAAACCAAACATTTATTCATAAGTTGTTCACAAAATGTTTTTTTCTTAAATATTGTTTAGTAGTTTACATTTATAAGTAATTTCTTGCGACGTTTCGGGGTCACATTGTAACTCCATCTTCACGTTCTTTGAATCGCATTACAATATTAGAAACTAGCACGACCCAAGTTAAATGGGTCCGGGTTGCTTGACAATATCGGTTCCCCAACCTTGCATAAGTGAGCTTGAATAAAACAAACGGGAAAAGTGTAAACCATTGAAGAAGTAAATTGATTCAATTCAAGTACTTTATGAACGACCAGGCTATGTCGTGGCCTCGAATTCACATACAGTAATATTAAACGATACCAGACATTCGCTTTGATCCATTAACAAATCTCAGTCTTCAGTGCATGCTAGTATTCTGCCCCCACGATGGTGAAATATCGCCCGGAATTGTTACTTGAAACTCGTACAAGTAAATTAAATTTCTTCAAGATAGTTTCATAGCAAACGCATGCCTAAATTTGAGGGAGTACGTTTTAACAATAGGATACTTAACCACAATGTCCAAACCAGATCATCATACAAACCCATACTTGCGAGAAAGTTTTTATCTATTAGAATTTTTTCACAGCGTAATGTAAAACGTGATAACAATCACGTGACCAGTTGTGAGTACGCTACAATAGTGAAGCATTGCCAGTTACGCTAGTATGTAAGAGGTTCGGCAACCAAAGCGAAGTATAAAGTAGAATGTGCACATATAATGGACGAAAGCTGCAGAGTGAGGAAATGAAGACACAACAAGCTGATCAGAGGGCGACGAAGAGTGAGAATTAAGTGTAGACAATTTATCTGGTAAATACTATTATTCTGCACATTATAAAAGAACAAGAGAAATATTTAGCAACATTAATAAACACAATAAATCCTGTTAAATTATATTGTGTTGTTCTAATTTTTATAATTGCATTACTTTTGAAAATTTGGCGAAAAGTGTGAGGCGAAAAGCGTTGGGTTTGTTACACGCATTTAATAATAACAGGTTAAAAATTAAGTGAGATTATCAGTACATCAATGTTACTACTTAAATTAATATAATTAGAATGCATGTAAGAATAACATTTTTGTGACAAGTAATGACTGTAATTTATAAGCATACAATTGCACAATATCCAGAAAATTAGGCACTGTCATTTTCTTCTACGTAGAGCACCTTTGCTTCTAATCTCTACAACCAGGCAGTTTTGGATTAACATCTTAAGGGACCATAAGTATAACGAAATTACATGAATATTTATGGACCCCTACTAATCTTGAAATATTAAACTAACGTAAACAAAATAAATATGTAAATCATATTACAACGTTTCCCTTTTAAACACTTAATTTCAAAATATATCTTCATATTAAAAATGAACTTAAATAAAATTTTGAGGGAAAAAACTGAGAGCCTGCATCCACCGAGGGGAAAATCGAAGATTGATGGAACCGGCAGGTAGGCGAAGGTAGGGATTGCGCCTTTGGGTCCTTCCTATTTCTAGGGAATGGTCATAGTAGTGCGTTGTCTTTGCCTTTCACTGGATAGACGTTGGGGAGATCAAGCTGGGTGAATCATGATGAGAAATAAATTGCAATGGATGGAATGATGTTGCAGATGGGGTAAACGGTGATATGAGAAGACAGCCACGCCGCAACTTCAAAATGGTGAAAATACTCAAACTGTATGAGGAATTCGAACACGCAGATATCAGGTCGTATTCAGCTCTTGTCTGGAGCATGACTCTAGAGGTCGGCTGCTCTAATCGGAAAGTAGTTTTTCCCTTCAATACTAGGAAAATTCCGTAGTTGTATCTTAACAAATGGGACACAGAATTCGCGCGATCTTTCCTTCATTACCCTTGTACCCTTCTGGCCCCATTTACTCTGTCTCTCTCTCCCTCTCCCCCCTCTCTCTCACACAAACACGCAACTTACATGCACTTCAGTACCTCACATGCTGGGAGCTTACTGCTTGACCCGAGTGGGGCGGTGCTCCACTAGAGGAGATATCTGAAAAGGGGAAACACACAAACCTACGTTAGATCTCACGTTTTAGCACGGGAGAGGCAACGCCACTTCCCGTGATATAACATGTGCCACATTTACGAGACCAACGACTATAGTTGACGCATTCAGAAACGCTAAATAATCAATAGCTGAATAAAATGTTCAGTTCCGCATACTTGCGTACCCCTGCGCCACCCCTTCCGACACCCTTTCATGGGACGAATGATAGTAGGTGTCATCACGCAGGGTGAATCGTGTTGAGTGGTGAATGATAATCGATAGAATGAATGGTGGTGTGAGAAGCCAAGCACGCCAAACCAAACGGTGAAAACGCCCATGCTTTTCGCAGGACTCCGCGTACTTGGGCCGGACCTATCTCTAATCCCCTGTGCTATAGACAAAGGCGTGCATAGACTGCGTATAAATGAACCCTTCAACGCGAAGTATATGCTGAGTGCAGCAGTATTCACACGCGGGTGAAGGAAAAGGGATTGTGTGCTTCACCACGGTAGTAGGTAGCAAGCTCACTAGCAAGTCACTACTAGATAGCTAGGTCGAAATCAGCCACTGTGTGGAGGGGAATTCTAGCGGCCGGCTGCTCTGATCGGAAGTTTTCTGTGGTTTCTCCCCTCAACATTATCTAACAAACAGGCCACTGGCCGCGCGCGATCATTCCTTTCTGTTCCTTGTCATCCACACGGCATCCAACTGCACAAGCGTAAATATATTGACGACTAGGTACGGATAGAAGTGAACAAATCGTGTCGTCTTAATACGGCATTCCGTCTTGAATGTTTCATCCACCCCTGCAGCCCGGGAAGACCTGTCTGTTCCCTCCGTCTCCCCTGCGTTTCTGACTGCATCAATTGGTGTCACTGCAACCGGAAAGACCTACGGGTTGTGTCCCGTCCGTGGCAGCATTTTGGACACTAGGTAGATGGCTAGGTCCAAAGTCCAAGCTCTGATCAGTAGTTTTCAATGGTTTCTCCGATCAAGACCAGGCGAGTGCCAGAGCAGTATCCTAAGAAATGGTCCACGGACAGCGCGCGATCTTTCCTTCCTCTTCCTTGCCCTATCCTCACTCCTTTACTTACACACACACTTTCATGGATTATACTACCATACATGTCGGGAGATCAGTGTCAGGAGCTTAGAGCTTGTCTCGGCTGAGGGTTTGTCCCTGCTGGTAGGAAATACCTTGTTGGGGAAAACCCAGCAAGCCGACGTGTAGGTCGGCGCCAGCAGGGAAGACGACAGTCACTTGCCGTGAAAATACACGGACTACAATTATGGAACTCGTCACTATGAGACTGCCACCTCCCGTGAAAGAGAATGCACTACACTTACGGAACCAACGACCTGTTGTCGTTGACGTGCCCGGCAGCAGGAAATAATCAATGAAGCATGTTAATTCCGCCGCCGCCGCTCCCGCGAGACGACCCGCGATTCCGGCCCACTGCCCGCAGCTGGTGTGTGGGGGGGGGGGGGGCGGGGAGGTCTTGCTGGGGCGGCGCCGCGCCCGTGCCTTCATTTGCGGGCGAGTGCTGGTGGGCGTGGGAGGTCTCGCTCGTCCGGTGCGCGCCTGGAAGCGTCGTGCCTCGCTCGTCCTCCCCACGGCCGCACGGGATGAGGGTGTTCGCGCGGCGCTGCCGTGCTGCTGCCTGCTCGGCGCGTGCACTGCCAGGTAGGTGAAGGACGCGCGCGCCCCCGCGTCCGCCTCGGGCCACGAGGTGGTGGACCGCTGGGCGAGGGTGGACCGGGACGGGGCGTCTCCACACCCTGTTTACATTAACTGTCCCACTGAATCCGCTTATCCCAGTGGAAGACGCAAATCGATGGGCAGTGGGGAAACAACACGTCAAATATTTTTACTAAAATTTTTAAAAAATGTTTAACAAATATTTTAATTTTACTAGTAAAATGTTTATTAGGGTAGTTCAAAGGCCAGCCAAAATAGTGTAAACAAACATTTTTTAGCCGGGAAACAAACGGTTGCGCAAATACATTATGATTTTTGAGATGTGCCATTTTTGTTCTTTACCGACAACATAGTGCCTCGAGGGCATCGCATCTTGTCGTTGCATTGTGGATCTTCAAAGCTTGTCGGGGATTTTGTTCATGTGTAGGACACGAGCCAAATGAGAATAGACGATCGGTCCATCGCTCGGCCCAGTGGATGGGAATACGGATTTGGAAGGGGAGGAAGTGTCTTCCGCCGCTCGGTCCGTGGCTCGTTTAGAGTACTTCTCCGGCATCCGATCGGAATTGATTAGAAGAGATCTCGGAAACGATCTATTAGAGCAACCGGACGCAAAAATTCTAATCCAGGCTGTGTCGGCTTAGACTTCGCTATTGTGTCGATAATCCCGTCACCTTCGGATCTCCATGAGATCAGAAGTTCATCTGCGGAATCACAATTAGTACATACGCTTTCGCAGCCACCTGACTCCATAATTTGGGTTGCCGACGGAAACTGTCGACAAGAATGATCAGGTGGCATGTGAACATATTTAACAAATTCACTTTTACATTTTCAAGTGTTGTAAAATAGAAATTCATGTTGTGGGAAAATAGAAATTCATGGTGATTTCATTGTAAAATTTAATCGATGTGGATTGAGATGTATTTGGAATTTGTAGAATCTGTGACTAATGCTTGATTTATTGTATTTTATTAAAACATAATTGACGGCCATGGGCTTATTTCTAGATAAAATTCATTGCATTTTACATCGTTTACATTAATGTTATTCTGTAATTAAAAAGGAATGGTTGCGATTTCATAGACCAGCGGTAAATTCCAAGGTGATTAATTCCTTCACATTGGGTATTAAATTAGGCGCAATACTACACAGAAAATTATCGTATACATTTTAAGAGTGAAAGGGAACATAGAAACGCATAGTATTCCCACCATGAGATTTGAGTGTTATTTTCTAAAAACTAAATTAGCTATTTTTTCTTCGTTCATTAAATATTTTTTCTTCTATATCATTAGGGGAAGAGCATGATCAAGGGATTGTACTCCAAGGATCGGAAGTATGACACTCACTTCAGTTGGGGAAAAGGAGGAAAATAATTTGTGGGTGGGAGGATACCGAGGACAAGTGCGTGTGTGTGTACGCGGGGACGTTGACATACGGATACCCACGCGCACGTGTGACGTTTCGAAACGGAATTAGTTTTCGGCGTGTTTTTTTCACGATGGCATGTTTGTTTACACGTTACGAGAATGTGTGAAGATGTGTGAGTAGAATACTTCTGTCTGGAAGGTGCAGCGATGATAGCAATGTGGTTATTATCGTAGGACAACGTTCTGTGACATGCGATTATCTCACGCACATTGTGCTGACAATTGTCCGCTTTGTTCTATTGTTAAAGTTTTATAACATCCACGCATTGTGTAATGAATAATGTTTATGTCTTTTGTTGTTGTTCCATGCACTGCGTTGATGTACTACATTCATGTTATGCACACTCAGGAAAGTAGTAATACTAAATGAATCTTGGAGGGCAATTGCAGTGTTAGATGGACAAATGTTTCAAAGAAATTGAAAACATTCAGAATGTCTTACTTTTAATGATTAAATTATAAATAAGATGATAAGTCATAAAAAAACAAACAAAGAATTCTCGTTATATTTTCAATGTTACGTAATTTTTTTTAAATAATGTAAATATATTTTATGAAATAAAGAATAAACATTTAAAAATCAAAATTTTGAAAATATCGTTAAAACTTTGTCCGGTACTGGCGAACAGCTTCAAGTTTAACTGAGAGAAAATTAAAAATTTAATTTTTCTATTGACTAGAACCACAAAATTCACTTTTTGCTGAGTAAGAAAAATCGAATTTTGCTTTTATATCACCAAAACATTCCAGTTGGATGACAGGCCTGATTGGAGAAAGTAAGTGGGGCCTCTTGCTGTGGAGTTCAGGGACATCGGGTTCAAGCTCAGGCAACGACGAAGCTTTAGTGTCATCATAAGTTTTCTCGACGATACTTAGCATATAAATAAGGTACGTGGGAGGCAGCAAAAAATTAAAAGCAAGGACAGTAGGTCTTGTACAAATTCCATCAACAGTGCACAACTTGGCATTATTTTGTAGAAAAAAAAATAATGAAAACTTATTCGTGAAAGTTGGTAATGCTAACTTGCAATATGAAATATTGCAACTTATCTACTAAATAACTACTATCTGCGGGACATTTGCAGTTCATTTGCAGTTCAAAACTCTATAAAAGCATTGTAACCCAGTCTTCTTGATATTTCCTTATTAAAAAATCATTTATTCTGAATTTAAACTCAATTTTTATTTATTTATTTTGTTATTTATAACGAGCTTAATTCAAATATTGATTGACTTTCGTTAATATAGAAAATTAATAAAAATTATATTTTTGAATATGTGCCAATGGATTGGGGGGAGGTAGCTGACGACTAACGAGCTATCTCTCTCCGTGGGTGCGCCGCTGAACATGTTTTCGAAGTTCACACGATATTTCCCTATGCAAGACGGTCTTTGCAATTATACAATTTGGATGATGGAGAATCAATCAAACAAGCCCAGAAGAGGAGGGTGAGCTCAAACCTTGCGAAGCATATGAGACTGTTCATATCATGCTAGAGAAATTCTATGTTGAGTATCACGTATTTCAAAGTAACATTCATTCCCTCAAAATACATTGTCCATTAACATCTCATTTCTACTCACAAAGCGATGACAGTATTGGCAAACACAGTGAATATATAAATCTAGTGGACTATGTCTTCCTCTAATTTCTCACGCATTTTTGCGGCCTGATGTTTATTTATTTACATTTTACATCAAAACCATATAAAATATTGTGACGTTTGGGAGCGATAAAGCTACATTTAGTGCTCAGAAGCAAATTAATGTACTACCACAGCATGTGCTTTTATAATCAAGGGAAAAAAAACTAAAAAACCAATCGAGATGAGGTCAAAGAACAAGATACTGCTTAAAATACTTGTAACAAGTATTTTACATATTTTTGGGAAATTCAATAAACAATGCATTAGAATCATTATAAAATAAATATTGTATTCGTTCTTTAATCTCAGTATTATTTCTAATTGAATGCAAGCAAGCAATATTCTGAATGATCAGTCATCTAGCAGGAAATATTTTACTCCGATTTTAAAATGGAAGTCAATTCAACTTCTTTTTCTTTAATATTCATTCCAAACAACAGAAACAAAGTAAGCTGCAGAAAAAAAATTGCACAAAAAGTAATTGTACTTTCGAAAAATTCATCCAGGAACATTTTTAATCATAATGAATGTCCCACGAGTGGAAAGTGTATTTGAGATATCCGTAAAATTGTATTTTATTGTATTATTGTGTTGTATTCATTATACGGTTTTGCATTATAAGTTCGTGATCTGTCCTCTACTCTGTGGTCCAGTGGCCTGGTCATTGGGTTGACGTTTTCGCTGACCTATGTAAGCGCATGACTTCCTGGATTTGCCCGTGTCTGTGGGAGTGTCGCAGTAGTATATATACTCAGCGCACTGCCGCTCCCACGCGGGTGTCATTCATCCCTTGTTGCGCAGGACGGCCAAGGGGCACTTTGTGCGGCTCACGCTTCCGCCACTTAATTGGGTAGGGTTACATTGCGGGAAGGGAGCCAAGCCAACTTGGGCATCGTGCACCCGGTGTCGCACCCAAGGGAGGGGCTATATGGGCCTTCAGCCTCCCCAGATGCCTAGCCACCAGCCCAAATGCAATAGAAAATTGATAAAAATGCGTATTGTTGAATATCCAAAATATGTATTTGAATATGTATTTTTAAATGTGTATTCAAAAATACCCATTTTTACTGATTTTCTATTCTAACGAAAGTCATTCAATATATCAATTGTTAATGTTATAAGTATTAACTCCAAGTCACAAAATAAAAATAAAATACATTTTATATTTAGCGTAAGGGGAAAATTCTTTACAAGAAAACGTCAATTCAGTTGAACGCTATCCCCTCCCCCCATAAAAATCGTGAGTGCGCCTCTGCTGTCTTTGCTGGATATTTATTTTAGTTTACAGTGCGTAACTCTTTTAAGAGGCCCAGATACGCTAGGGAGACGTACATTTTTATTCATCCAAGTTTGCGTTTCTGGTATTTTACCGTTTTTTCAAGACACCCACGTGCGCCCAGTATTCCCCGACCGATTGGCTTCTATTCGTGATCTCAGCTCAGCGGTCGCCTCTGTGCGCTTCTCGTGTTCTTTCGGCCTGTCCCTAGCCGCACTTGGCACGAGGATCCTTTGATCGAGTCCAGGGTACATCGTTGCGTGCCCTGCAGATGGCCAGATCGAAACAGGATTACGTGAAACAGACCACGAGAATACCGACTGCCAAGAACACGAAGTTTGAAGAATAGCAAGACCCTTGCCGGGTTGTGGCCGTTGTCACTCGTGTTTGCCCGAAACGGGCATAGCTGTCTCGTACCTCAAGCATGAGTGTAGGTCCCTTTACTCAGCATTACGTGACGACTGGTAATGATCCATTACCTAGTACGCGTCATATGTAAACAGATTAGCAATTTGATAAAACTATTTTTTAAGAAAATAACTCTACTGAATGGGATTATCCAAGTGGCTGGTAAATAGGGCGGTTCAATGCTTTGATCGGAAAGGACATAAGTTTGAAGTGTGCCGGTTTGAATGGTCACATTTGGAAATCCCCCTCCTGCATATACAGTAGATGTTTGTCGTTTCCTTTTCGTGTAATTTCGAGGAAGTACTCATATAGTGCTTGCTCTGTAACCGAAGAATCCGCAGATGCAGGTAGTAGTATATCATAGAAGCAAATTCTCAGAACGTGACAAATCTGTCATTCTGAAAACTTACCATGAATTAAGAATTTTCCTCCTATGTATATGACGAGTAATGTGTGAGAAACGGAAGCCTGAAATATTGTCGTTATGTCATGTGAATATGCTTGAGATATCCAGTAATTACGTGAATAATAATAATAATAATAATAATAATAATAACACAACCCATATTTGGCGCTAAGTCTCTACAAAGACACTGTCACTGTATTTGCTCCTTGGGATGACGATTGCAACCTGGAGTAGATTATTTTTATTTAACTGACATTTTTAGTCAAGTTTATGGTACAACAACAGTAATTGTAATAATAATAATAATAATAATAATAATAATAATAATAATAATAATAATAATAATTTTAGTTTGCGAGAGGAGAGGTCTGGGCTGCAGCACTTTTATTTCGCCCTCCAGTCGGCCCTGTGGCAATTGGAAGGGGAAGTGGAGTTGGAGGCGGCGTCCGCAGGCGTTGTTTCCGCCGGGGCTGTGCGCGCTCGCTCGCCCTTGGGGCGGGCGCGCGGGTCCCAACTGCGTTTCAGGGGTGGCACGGCCGCGGCTCTCACTGGGTCATTGGGTCACGGCGCATGGAAAGCGCTCCCGCACCTGTCGCCTGCATCCTCGGGAGAAAACTCTTCGGCACAGCCTCTTGGCTCGCGGCCGGGGGACGATCGGGACAGCAGCTGGAGCGCGAGGGGCCGACGTGGGCTTGTGGGTGGCGAGGCGATCTCCAGCGCCAAATTCAAATGTCGGAGAGAGTTCGTTGGCGTATATGGATTGGAAGGCTGGGCTCGAAGGCTGTTGCCTTGTTTTTTCTGCCTCGCGAGCGAATGGAGATCGAAAAGTGTTCCCTTTGCGAAAGCTTAGCGGTACCTCTGCAGCATCAGTGGTAAGGATTTGATTGATTGATTGATTGATTAGTGATTCCGGGCGCGTCAACGGTTAAGGTCATTGGTCTCGAAAGTGTAGTGCATGATTTTTGTCGGGGGATGTGGCGGTGATTTTCTCCGCTGGATGACGAGATCCGGCGCCTACCTACGATGGTTTGCGGAGATTTTCCCTAACCAGTTATCACCCTCAGCGGGGCACCGCATGAACGAGCCCTAAGCTCCCGTCTGGTGTTCCGACATGTGTGATGATGTGCATGTTAGTGAAAATGTTTGTAAGGGGTGAGATGGTTGTTCTATGACAAGGAAAAGGTAGGCACTGCAGGCAGTTAATGCCGTGAGCCACTCTTGCCGGTAATTTTCTATCAAAAAATCACCGTTTTCCGACGGACAATTACATCAGTTTCTTTCTAAATGTGTAAGTACGAGCGAGGATAGGAAAAGGAAGGGGAAGGAAAGATGGCGCGCAGTCCGTGACCCGTTTGTTAGGGCACTGCTCCGACAATCGCCTGATTCCGATCGGAAAACTACTAATCAGAGCAGTCGGTTTCTGGAATTCTTCTCTGCACAGCGGCTACACTCGATCTACCTATGTAGCTAATGTCAAAAACCCTGCCTCCATTGGGACTCGAACTCTTGAACCTGCCAGTCAGAGGCACTGCAGTGACATCAATTGATGCCCTTAGCCACCTAAGCCGCTTCCTTGATCGAAATGTCCCAAGGTGATTGATTCTCGTCAGTAGCTTCTAAGCTGGGGCGAATTCATCTTGACTTGAGATGAATTCTAGCTGCAGGCAGCTTTAATAATCAGTTTTGTGGTTTCTACGATCATTGATCGTAGAAAGGCGAATGAGGAAGTATTTCCTTAACACGGACCGCACACTATCTTTCTCTTCTCTCCTCTTCCCTCACACAAACGCCTACTTTTATTTGCGTTACCTGCCTTATGTGTCAGGAGCATAAAAACGTGTTCCGTCTGGGGCGGTTCCCTGCCGGGAAGATACCTGGAGGGGGTAACACAGGTTGACGAATTGATCGGCGCCCAATCTCAATTTCCAGGGGGAAAAACACCACCTCCTCCCAGAACTGCATTAACTACACTTACGAGACTAATGAACTCGGTAGTTGACGCCGCTGGAATCCATACTCACTCAATCGTGCCGGCTGTGACGTATTGACGCTTGTGGGCGATCGGGGCTTAAGTGCTCTTCAGCGGAGGTTGTGAAGAGTTTGTTGGCGTATATGGAGACTAAGGTTTCTAATGCTGCGTGGGGTCCATCAAGTCTTCTGAGCGACCTGAGCTTAACTGCTCTCTAGCGGACATCCTAAGTTTTCGAGCTTGGATCCTAAGACATGTCTCGTTGGTCTTTTAACACCATTAAGACCGAAAAACTATACAAGTAGTGATGCTTAAGGGAACCCAGAGTTCATATGCTCATTAGATGACGTTCCGGATTCGAAGGTTGTGGAAAGAGAGTTCGTGGGTCTGTAGTGTCTTAAGGACGCTCTGCTGCTGCCTGCCGCTGTCGTTATCTAATGGTTGGAAAAATAGGCTAACACATGTGTTTAAAGAAAGGCAGAATCAAGCCTTGTATTCTGCGAAGACAGAATTTCATTACGAAAAATAAAACATCTAACTTTTTTAATTTGACTTAGGTTTTTAGAAGTCTTTAGTTTGACTTAGAAAATACACTTAAGGTTTGAAATTGTTGGCATCAACTTTTGCGTTTGTACTTTCTTTTGGCCTGGGCTCTCGCTTGCGGTTTGGTTTCATTGCCCAGCGGTACATATCAATCATATATCATCTAATTCTATATTAATTTAATACAAATCTGTAAAAAAAAGATGGATTGGTTAGTATGGCTACGGATCCTATCGATCAGTTGTTACGGCTAAGAAATGTACTTCAAACAAGCTTTATTGATCAGCGATATAGACCAACCTCTTATCTTTGTTTGCATCTTACCTGAATTGAAGGGCTACGACATAAATTATGATAACCTTCAAATCCATCTTTTTAGTGATTCTATAAGTTTTGGCTCCTTCCATCCTTGTTCTCTCTCACCCGTGCGGCGTGATACTCAGATAGTTCAAAATACAACTGATACGTAGTTCACGGTTTATATTTTTTATGTAAACTTCTTAAACCCCTCAATGCCAAATATTCACTTTATAAAATCTTGAAAGTTGTGAGTTACATGTTTTTCACCCGCACGCTTCAATTTACTATTGAGAATAAATGTTCTCCAAATGTATTTCATAAATAGACAAATCTATTGTTGAGAAGAAGAATAATACCTTGGCAGAACTGTTTTTTCATTTATATCTAATCATATTAATCATTTCTTATTCATAACTGGATTCTTTAAGACCGTTGCAAATATGGAAAATATAATACAAACATTTTACGAACATGGATGCCCATCGACGAGTCAGTCTGACAGAGCAAACGCAGGGTTGAAATGTTGCGAACATGGATGCCCATCGACGAGTCAGTCTGACAGAGCAAACGCAGAGTTGAAATGTTGGCATACATGTTTGCATGCGTACTTGCCTTTAAGCCCGAGTGGAGCTCCTTGCGGATGGGAACCCTGAAGTACAGGCTTCATTGGCCAGCGATACGGATCAGCCCCCTCCCCCTGCTTCGAATCTTCGTCGCCCTTGCCCGCGCCCCGAAGGCCGCCTGCCTTTCTTTTCTCCTGGAGAACCCAGCAGAACCCTTTCCTTTTCTGTTGGCTTCGCAGGCCTCGCATTTGATTTGTTCTGCTGTTAAGAAACACGCGCTGTGGGATAATGGCTTCGGAACTCTTCTACTCCCCCGGTGCAGCGGAGAACAGAAGTAATATCTTAATGATTCTCGTGAAAGGGGACTTCGCATTGTCAGAATGAGAAAGCTCTTTTCCACGGTGTCGTGGCGGTGAAGCTTTGAGTATTGTCCTCTCGGGTTTCTGCTGGATCTTAATTTACTTTTCTTCCTGGCAGTAGGCAAGTTTGTTTCGCGGTGCTTATGAAATCTCCGCATTCGTGATACTCAATATTTTTAAGATTTGCACATCGAATGCGTGAATCCGGCGGTTTAAGAGACATTAGTCACGTTTTTCTCCAATGAGGAACATAATTGTTGAAGATTACTTGAGAAGTTGTCACTGCGGTGACGAAATGGAAATTCAGGATTGGATTCAGGAGGGCGGATTGCATTCTCTATGCATTTCACAAAATTAATAATATTTAAACAATTAAGTAAGTGCTTAATTTGAAAAAAATATTTTTTTATTAAAATCATAAAATATACAGCATATATTTTATAGGTGTTGTCATAAATATTGTATATAAATATCATTTTTTAAATGTGGGCCTGACTTCGAAATATTAATTGCAATTGAGGTGTTTCTTACAAGAACCAAAAAAGTTCAAAATTCCATATTTTGAGATATTTCACCAAGATATTCCTTACAACTGGCGCTATGTGCTGGAACAATTCCTTTCGAGTATTGCCAAACACATTTATAGATATAAGGTGGGGTAAAATCATACATTCATTACTATGAACATGTACGGTATGAAGTTTTTGATACCTCCTGAAAAATCTGTAATTTTGACTAACTTTGTTCTTGTGAGAAATTCAACTGAAATTAAGAAAAAAATAATTTTGAACATACTTTTCGATTTGGCATGTCGTAGTAATTAGTTACATATTTTGCTTCTGGCAATTCATATATGTTTATATATTTTCTGCTCCCACCAAACTTTACAAGTAAAAAGTATATAAAATTACAAATATTTTACGTACACTATATTGTAAATCGTAAGTATGTTGAAAAATTATATTTTTATAACACAATATGGTCACTACAGAGTGCCAGAATGCTTTTATTAATCATTTATTACAGCTTCATGTCTCGTCAGTAACTTGCTTAAATCTTATCTTGCATCAAAACATGCTTTGCTTTTCCACGTGGAAACTGCTTTTACTTGCCAAAACGGCAGTCTGGTTCGCAAAGCTCACGGTACTTAACAAAACGTAAAAACCTATAATTTTGCAGAGTAACGGATTTTTGCAGTACGTGTTTTACGGTAGAAGACATTTTTTTAAGCTTGCGCACTTATTGTAACGCGTGTTCTACTTTTCGCGGAGCGAAAATAACATGCACACGTTTTGTCTGCATGAAACTATACGGAAATGTACTCGCAAAAAAGATTATAATAAAATGGAAAAATGGAACAAAGGTTCACATGAATCTTTTAATTTCCCTTTTTTCTGCTTCTTAGTGCATGCGCAATTTCCGGCCATTGTAGAAACCTCCGTCTATTCGTAGTTACGGTTAAGCTGTCCCACAACGAGTCTCAAAAGAAAACGTGGGTTTGGGAAAGTAATTACTAGACGTTGATTTTATGTTTTAAATAATTGTTCCATACTACTATGCTTTTGTGGACTCATGTTCTCTTACTAATTTTCAATAGCGCAAGCACCTCAGGTTTATTTGAGTCATTTTCTTTTTTGGTCGCTTTCCTTGCCCAAGTAGCAAATTTGTCGTCGAATTGAATTGATGCCTTATTTTACGAGGCGAGACTCGGGCAATCAGGCACGATCTTCCGTCTGACCACGCAAATTTCGCTACGCTCCTTGTTCCAACTAGCGGAGGTATTTCTTGGGCAGCGAACAGGCGATTTGATTTTAGCTGAGAGGAGTCATTTAGGCTTGAGGATCTTTCACATGCAAGTCAATCTTCTAACAAAGAACAGCCGGCTTTACTTCACTTCCGAAGGAAAGTGTACGAAGGATTTTTCGCCCTTAAAATAATACTTTACTCGTACTCGTACTTACTCTTTACTCGTACTTAGTTTATCAAGATACTATGTGTTTCAAGAATATTGAGAGAAGTTGAGCAAGGTACATATTGCTTTCTTTAATTCTTTTTTTATTTCGGTTAATAGTCAATTGAATGGTCATTTGCACTTGAGACGTCGCCTACTCAGAACACAACATGTACTTCTGAACATATCAACGTGAACGGAACTGTATAAAAGAGGGGAAAATAAGAGACGTGGTTGCGAAATAATTTACGATACTTTATTTTCAGAAAATAATTGTTTCTAGGCACATCCTTGGTAAAGGATAATTAATGTTTGAGGACAACAAACAAGTTACGGTGCTAACTCTGACTAAAAAAATATAGGAGCCTCTTTCGTCTATTATAAAGGCGTTTTCACGTCAAAAAAATCAAAAAAATTGTGGTAGGTGACCTTTAGATCTTACGGTGTTTTTGCTTGTCAGTAGTTTTAACAAGATTCAACAAGATATCGAAAATATCGAAAACTCCTCGTCCGACGTAGTTCAAACGTAAGATCTCGGAATTTTTGCTGGAACGATTTTGCATTAACTACGCAAGCCGTTCTTGTTTTCCTATTTTCGCGCAGTGTGCTGAGTTTCAGGGGGCAATCCGGCCTCGTTCACCTTGTACCGTTTGAAAGTTTGTAGATTCCGACTGCGCGTGGAATGTTACCTTGACTCTGAGCACCAGTCGAGACAGGTGAATGCCGATCACTTCACCCGTGATACAAATGGATTTTGAGCGACAATTCGCATTGTTCAATCCCATGGTACTTCGTCGTTCAATTTCTAATAGTTTTTGGGACGTTCAATTCGCTCAATATTTGGAGTTAATTTTGCATGCCATTCAGAGGTACATTATTGTACCTACAATACATTTCAAGTATGTCTGTGCTATAGATTCATATCAAATCTCGTCATTCGTCCAAACCATGAGTTCTAATAAGGTACTGAGAGAATTGCGGTGTATTCTCAAAGGACTTCAGCAGATATCTAGTCCATGGATGTGACACAAAGCCGTTTCAATGCAAAAATCTCTGACACTCAAAAAACATTCAGTCATATTCGAATCCAAATAAGACGTTACGTTTGCTCAAACACCCCAAACAGCATTTTCCCTTCCTAATATCGTTTTCCTACAATTTTTGCTGTCAAATGCCCTGGCCTCACTAATGACTCAAGTATGGAATATGCTTTGTCGGGCTGTAATGAGCGTCGCCATATGTTCTAAGTGTTGAATATTAATGTAACAGCGAAGAAAAATTTCTCTTATTGCAACGATTTGACCCTCACGCAGCAAGAGAGAGAGACGAATGTGTTGAGGTGAACTACTCAGGACCATACGATCAGAAATACTCTAACAGATACTGAAATCGACTGAACTTGAGACATACTACTTACCATGATATATTTTGAAATATATTTTATTTCTTCAGTCACTCTTAGAGGTCTATCAGTCAACTCACTCATTAAAATTGTTCCAATAAGTAGCTACAGAGTGGTATTCACTAGAGACTTGAAAGGGAACTCGAAAAATCGACTCAACCTTCATTTTATTTTTTATATAATTTTAATTTGAAACAAATTTATAATTCTTGAGTAAATACAGGCAAAAAAGTAATTTCATGTTTTACCTAGGCATATTATTATCTACGCACATCACCTTCCCCTACGAGTGTTATTCAGACTTAAAACAATTTGCCATACAAAAATAGCGAGACAAAAAGTTAACAATGTATACATGTATTCATATTTATCAGTCGTTTAATCATCCGATCATTCGTTCGATTATTTTGAAGTAGTAATTTATCCAATTTATCCATTTTTTAAATGTGGCATCTTCTCCGGAGGCATGGGCTGGTTTGTATGTGATTAGAGTAAGGTATGGAACATAATCCCTCACGACATTCCAGTCCGGATTGTGGCCGAATAATGGTAAGAGAGGATTGCGCATATGTCATAGCCCGTTGTACAGGGAGGTAGTCCAATATGTGCCTGAAACTGATTACTGAAATCACTAATCAGAGCAGTCAAGCGCAAAACTCCATCCCGGCAGGGTCTCTGCCTGATATTCAACAGCTCAATCAAATTTTGGTCGCCTACCTGGAATCGGAGATGCAATCTTCTAATTTCAGGTAGTCTCGTCTCTTAATTGTTATTTCTCATTTTTTTTCATTATTTAGAAAAGGTATCTGAATAGGTAATTACAGTGAATGATGATATTACTTCCACGTCGATCTTAGTTTTCTTCCACTTCAGTAGTGGCCTCAGGAAAGAAACTGAGATGGTCTCTTGTTTGCTACTAGACATTAAATGTACCTTCATGTTTAATTTAATTTATTTTCGTCAAAACAGTAAAAGCTGTACGTGACGTTTGGGTGAAAACTAGAAAATTTTTCTCCTGAGTTATAGTAAACTTTTTTTGAGTCGGTTATTGAATTAGAGGTTTGATTTTTTAGTACTGCAAATAAAAGTCTAGCCCATTCTCTGACTCTACTCCTACCACAACTATCAAACGGAAAGCGCGACAAATTATGCGCTTAGTAAAGCTAGATTTATATTCCCAACGGATTTTTGCACGCGCGCGATCTTTCCTTCCTCAATCTTTCCCCATCTTTCCACTTGCATTTTCATTCGCAAGTACACGCGACGGGAAACCAGTCGGGAGCTTAGAGTTTGTCCCGACTGCGACTAATTGCCATTGAGGGAAATACCTAGAGGGGGAACCCCCGAGCCGATGAAGAGGTCGGCGCCGAATCGCACTTTTAACTGACGAGGTGCACTGCCAAATCTCTGAATACAATATGCACTACTCGTACGGGACTGATGACCTTAGTAGTTGACACTCTCGGAATTAATATTCACTTCCTCTCACCCACACTTCATTGTTTCCAAAATATTTTTCTCTGAAACTGATAGATAATGACATTCTCGGGTTCTTTTGAACATCTCCGGGTTGCAAAAGCAAGAGAAAACTTCAAAACGTTTCCATGAACTCTTCAGCCGCATCCGGCATTTGCCAGATAGCTTGACATCCTCTTCCTCAGCTTATTCTCTGAAGTTAATGCGCACCTGCACTGTCGTAAGCTTTCTCTGCCTACTTTTGGGTGTATGTGAGATAGGCCAGTATCATTAGTTTGTTCATTCTCAACCTATAAGCTAACTTTCCTAATTCATATTTAGCGATTCGTCATAGTTAAAAACTGTTGCAGTTTTTACAAGACGTTTCACTATTGCCATTGAATCTCTTTGACAGAGTGTAATATCGACAGTTTGCATGAGTTGAAAATAGTGTATAGTGTTTATTTTTCGCATTGAAATATTTATTATTCATTTGGAATACAGTTCATTTCAGGGAAGCCGCATTTTTTAATATATTGGTGAATCTGGAGAAACCTGTTTGAAGATATGTAAGAGGTTTATAGCCGTGAAGATATTCACAGATGTGATAGGGGTGTACTGATTAAGCGAATATAATTGATAGATAAAGAATGCGATAGAACGCTTTCATTGGAAAACGCTTTCTTTTCGTCTGTCTCGAACAAGCAATTCTTCCTTTCTCGCCGTAAAATTGGCGCCCCGGAGTGTTGTCGAAGAGGGCTTGCTCGATTTGTCGCGTGAAAATGACGGATCGCTAATCTGCGATCTGCCGTGAAGCGTTGACGATCGAGAGGTCGAGCGGTTCGATGTTGCGTCAGTGCAGTCACGTCGTGCTTCAGCGGACATTTTTTTCATTCCAGCGGATCCAGGAAATAACCAATTGAGTAATTTTACTTTCTTCTCTAAGTTTCAAATATTTTAATTATTTAAATTGCAGTAAGGAACGAAATCATGTCAAATATGGGAGGATACATTGACACACATATATTTAAAGAAACGAAATTTTATTTGCTACGATAACATATTTCCATGTACGATTTATGCTTGTTAAATGTAATATGTTTAGTCAATTAAATACTTACTTAAAGGGGTATAGGTGTATTATTCAATTTCATTCATACTTTGTTGACAATTGATAATTTAGAATAATTTTAATGAATGTTTCTAGTACGTATTTAATGTTTTAGAGATTAGGAGTGATTTCTCTGTGAATTCTTGTATTTAGATCTAGTACCCTCTGACCACAGCCAGATCCTCAGTAGAGAAAATTATTTCATGAATGAAATTGTCAATGGAGAACGGAATTCCTTCAAAATTGATTATGAAGTGTGTTCTTTCTCTTCTTCAGGTAACCATACTTATGTCACAAAACAAGCACGAAAATGGCGCATATTTTTTGCATAACTTAAATTGTAAGATCTGTTAGTTTTGACTATAAATTTAATAAAATGACCTTGGAGGAAGACGATGAAATTTTCTGAAAATGAGTAAATTTGCTTGTAACTAATATTCTTTTTGGAAGCTCTTAATGATCATTAAATTGTATACAATTCAGTTCATTGAATTAAATATATCCAATGAAAATGCAGTCGGTTTCAATGAACGCCAGCGACTTCACCTTTTCCACCGCTTCGGATCCGACACCAACAACATGTAACTCTCTTCCAACCGCATTCCCAGTAGCTTGCGCCTTCTTAAACCCCCACCATCTCACATTCACAGTTATCCTTCATCTCGTATTCACACTTGTTTATGATCCTACTGCAATCTGTCTTTGCGTGGTCACTCAAGGCTGTTTGGGAAGACAACGTTCCCTCGTTGCGGCCGACGACGCCCACTGCCCGGCTCCCGGCTCCCGCCTCCCGTCACCGGCTCCATCACCATCCCCCGCCACGGCCCCCCGTCACCAATGTCGCCGCCGCACACCTCCGCACACCCGTTCAGATATCTCCTTTCGCTCCGCTCTGCCGCCTGCGAAACCGTCGCAGCCACCGCACCACTTCATAGCAGGCTCACACATCGCGTCGCTACCGCGGGGTAAGATGTGATTGTATCAATATAATATTTTAGTCAGCAAAATTTCGTAAAACAAAAAAAAAGAGAAAAAAACGATGATACAATTGAGTAATTAGGTTAAGGAGGTGAAGAGATGGAGAGGCGAGGGAAATGAAGGAGATGGTAAACGAGCGTAAGAATGTCAAGAGAAGAAAATGGAAGTAAGATGAAGAAAAGGACGAGATAGTAATTGAAATGGAAGACTTGGAGTAATGGAGATAGAAAATGCATAAAAACGTACTAAAGAAAATGAGGATAGCTACCCTATCCAAGCCCGCGCGCGCACCCGCCATCGCGCACATCTGCCCCGCCCGTCCATTCCTGCCCGTCTGCGCGGATGCCCGCCCCGTGCACCGCGGCCACGCGCACGGGCTCCGCGCCTCCGCCGGCGTCGCCGCGCCGCGCCAGCCGGCCTCCGCCTCGCTCCGCCGCCGCCACGCCGCCGTCGCCGCTGCCGCCCGCCGCGCCGCCTCGCGCTGGCGCGCCCGTTCGCCTGGCCGCGCGCGCTTAAAACGGCGCAGGGCTCGCAAGCGCGGCGGGTGGCGCGGAAGAAGTGGCCGGACGAACAACTTCCTCCTCGAATTGGGGGCGGGGAAGGCGGAGCGTGGGCGGGGAGGGGCTCCTCGGCCCCGAAGGTGTGTGTATGAGGGGGGAGGGGGGCTACTGCTACTGCGCGCTGTGGGAAAGAACGTCCGGCAACCGGGCGTGTGCGCGGGTGTGGTGGCTGCTCGCGTGACGGACGGCAAAGGGAAGAGGCGGAGGCGAGGCTAAGCGGGGTAAAAGTGGGGATGCAGGGTAATAGGGAACAACACACTGAAACGGTAGGACGAAAGGACAACAAGTAGTGGTGTTACAACAACTTTCTTGAATTGTTTGTAACTTTTGCCATTTTCAAAAATTCAGAGAGTTAAACGGAAATGGAACTTGCGCCATTGTTAAAAGCGTACTATTCGAATTCATGAATTGGATACATTTTTCAGAAAATACTTTTTAAAAAATGGTTTCACTTTAAGCAAAAGTTACACGAAAACTAATCATATTTTCGAAAATTTGCTCGTGATCTTATTTAATGATCTGAGAAGCAGATTTATTTAGGGAAAAATATCTACGTATTGTAGTAGTAGGATGTGGTAGTGGGAAAATTAAATTTTGCAATTTCCGTAAATCCAGTTTTACGAAACACCTTCACCATTTTTAATCGTTCTTTGCTCTAAAGTGAGAAATAATACGAAAATTTGGAGGTACTTTTGAGAAAATTTTGAATGTGTTTTTGCAGTTTCATGTTCCCCTAAAAACAAATTATCAGTTTCAAATTTGTAAGGCCTCGAGTTCAACCAAGTCAATTGGGGAATATCAATTTGCCAAATTCGTCCGAACGTTTAACCGCTAGCGTTGACTGAAGATACATCTTTCCCCTAACATCGTAGTAAATGCTTTATTAACGAGTGAATCAAACTGAAGTTCTAAACCTAGAGGAAATTGAGAGTTGAGTTCCACCGACGTTTTCATTTGAGTATGTACAGTTAATTACTGTGGGGTTTTAATCGTGGGTGTATGAACTACATTTCTGGGCCCTCTTTTCTATTGAGAGATTTCACACGTAACTGAATAAAATATATAAGAAGAATAAAATTATAACTTTAATGAATTCAACCGATTTTACGTTAAATCGTTACATTAACTGGCAACACGGTTGCCAGTTGGCTTAGAGAGCCGCTTCTCCAAATAGAAAGAGCTGAAGGGGGCGCAGTAGAAGCTGAAGAATTTGACTGCGATTTGAATTATGTACTTCGAGATAGTACACACGAAAATTGACAAAGTTTACACAAATCGACTAGAATATTGTGAAATGAACGGAACCAAATGCATGGCTGAAATACGGATAGCTATACCTGGAACAATCTCAAATTTTCGCTGTGAGTACAATGAAAATAAACCATAAAATTTAGTATTTATAAAAGGAATATGAAAATAACAAATACAATATCTACAATTAAATATAATTTAAAATAAATTTGATTTACACATTTGTGTAGCAATTTTAAAAAAATGCATTAACTATTTTTAAAACCTGTATTAAATTCTCTAGTTTTTGGAGTGTTTTAAGGCGTTTCAAATTCGTTTTAATTATTGGAAAAGTAATATAAAATTTTGCTCAAAACATTAGTGGGGCTCCCGATCGAGCGGAGGTCCTAAGTACGAGTTTAATCTGAACGTGGAGGAGTCCTACGTAGAATCTACATACCACCGTAGTACCTCTGGACATCTGGAATTTGAGTGAATGAATGCGAGACTGTGAAGTATTCTGTTAGAAGAGTAGAGTGTCAGAAAAGCCGTTTTGGACGCCGTGCAGTTGGCGGAGGCGCGAGTGCCTGTTGAGATACGGTAAGGGGCGGGTCATGTCACGTAGGAAGAGTACCGCAAGGACGAGAAGCTAAGGGAGCGCGAAGAAACGCAGAGGTTGGGAGATGACCTGGCATGAGGGGGAGTGATAATGGACTGGGGTAGAAATAAAGACGATGGTAAGAGAAATAAGATAGAAATGGAGATGAAAAAATGAGTAATTAGGTTAAGGAGGTGAAGGAGATGGCAGAGGCGAAGGAAGTGAAGGAGATGGTAAAGGAGGGTAAGAATGTGAGAGGAAGAGATGAAAGTAAGGATGAAGAAAAGGAAGAGATTGTAAGAGATATGGAAGACATAAAGTAATGGAGATGGAAAATTCGCAAAAAAAGTACTAAAGAAATGGGGAAACAGCTAGAAGACATTGAGAAATGTATGAAAATAAGATGGACAAAGAAGAGGTTAATATAGAAGAGTTCAATAAGGTGGTAAAGATGAAGAATAAATGGGAAAGTGGAGAACGTGGATTATAGGTAAATAGATAGAGAAATTGAAGGATGGTGTATAAGAGATGGATGAAATGAAAAAAATGGAAATGGGCGACAATAAATGACATAAGGAGACTTCAGAAAATGAATGGAGGGAAGGAAGGAAAAATACTTGCGGGAGAAGGAACGAGATGGGGTGATAAAGGGGGCAGATAAAATAATGCAGGTAGAGGCGAAAAAGAATGCAATAAAATTTAAACAAATAGTAGGCTTCTTGGAATAATGAGACATTTTATATCGTCATTCCATAAATTGTCCTTCCCTTCAAATATTTTCTAAATCGTCCCCCAAGGTGGCCATCTTCTCTTTAAAATTGTGTAATACTCTTCTATCCCGCATGTGAAACGCCTTGAGTAGCGCCCATGTATTCTCGATATTCTCAAAACAATGTTGCACACAACATATGAAAGTAGATACGTGGGTATGTATGATCTATGTGTGTATGTTTTCTCAGAAATAAATCTGGATCGTGTGAAGGAATTTCAACCACATTTTCCACAGATATTATTGAGCAAGTGAAAAAACGTACAAGCGGATTGTAATTGAAGCCGTTAGCCTCCAATTTGCGTTGTTTTTATACAATTTGGCTTAATGCAACTGCGCAATGCCTTTGTTTTTTGGGCTTGCGTTACAACGGGGCGGGCAGGGCCACAATCGGGTCGGGAACAGACTGGAGCGGGGCCACTGTTGACGGATGGG
>BOPP01000137.1:762917-774922 GCA_017312745.1 Gryllus bimaculatus | reverse complement strand
GGGGGGGGGGTGCGATGTGGACTGAGCGATGCTTGGCAGAGGCGGAACGGTTGATTGATTGACTGATGTTTTCGGACACGTCAATGGTTGGTTGTTACTGATTCCGGACGCGACAACGACAGCGGTTATTATTCCCGTAAGTGTAGTGCATGTTTGTTTCATCGGGATGTGCCGGTGATCTTTTCCCGCTGTATGGCGAGATCCGGGGCCGACCTACCGTCGGATAGCGGGGTTTTCCCCAACCATGTCTCACCAGCCCAGCAGGGCACAAAGGAGAAGCTCTAGTCTCCTGACCGATCTCCCGGCATGTGTGGTAGTGTAATGCAAATATGTGTGTATGTAAGGGGTGAGGATAGGACTGGGAAGGGGTAGGGAAGACCGCGCGCGGTCCGTGGCCCGTTTGTTAGGTTACTACTTCGGCATTCGCCTGGTGTTGATCGGAGAAACCACGGAAAACTCCCGATCAGAGCAGCCGGCTGCTAGAATTATCCTTCAGACAGCGAGTGAATTCGACCTAGCTGACAAGCTAAGGTCGGAAATCTTTCCACCGTCGGAACTCGAACCTAGGACCTCCCGGTCAGAGGGACTGCAATGACATCATTTGATGTCAACTGTCATAGTCATTAATAGGGAGCGGATTTCTATGATTTTTCATATTTCAGGACATAGCTACGTGAAATTTCTTGACGATAGGTTAGAATTGGATGCTATGTAAACTAATATGTTAGTGAATATTTGGCCGATTTTTCTTGTGGTGCATATTCATGACATTATAGGAGGGTATTTTGCATATTTCATTAAAATAGAGACTTATCTTTAAAACGTTTCATGTTTTCACAGAATCTACTTATTTGTGAGCGTTCATTGATTAGAAAGAGCTTGTCACAATTTTCTCTATAAAATAAAATACTTGTGCAAATGTATGATATTTCTTGATATCATATTTTTTTTAAATTAAGCAGAAGATAATGAAAGACATACAATGTACTCCACTAAGGTGCATATTTACTTCAATCATTTCTCTCGAGAAGTAAGCTAGGTTATATTATATTTGCACAAAAATATGCATTTTCATTCGAAGCGTTTCCAAGCATTTCCTAGGAATGGTTTATACAGGAAATAAAATATCGGTAATTTTAATAATATATTAAAGTGCATATCACAGGATTTTATTTCATAAATGCATATTAAACTGTATATTTAAGAATTTTTAGGTCTAAATGCCTATTTTATAAAGCATATATCAAGATTTTTAGGGCATAAAAATCCTCTTTCTAGTCATTAGTCCTAGTGGAGTAGTGAATCCTATACCGGGAGGTGACGGAGTTCCTCCCCCACTGGATGGTGAGGTCAGGGGCTGACTTACTCGTCGGCTTAAGGTATCTCCCTCCAGGGATCTTTTCCCAGCATATTCCACCATGCGTGGTTGTGTAGTTGATATGTATGTGTGTGGGAGTGAGTGTGTGAATAAAGGGAGAGGATAGGTCAAGAAACAGGTAGGAAAGATTGCGCGTGTTCTGTGACCCGCTTGTTAGAGTGCTACTCCAGCATTCGCCCGGTATTGATCTTTGACCTAGCTTTTTAGCTAGCGTCGAAAATTCGCCGTCGTCGGGACTCGAACCAGAGACCTCTCGGTCGGAGTCGCTGCAGATTTAGGAGCAATGCTGACTCTGAACGAGACACAACGTGCTAGAGCAGGGCGCAGCAGAGTGGAGCGTCGCGGGAATTTAAAAAAAAACAACTATTTACTTATAGATGAATAGAGTGAATAAAGATGATATAAAGCAATGCCTTGTGAACTCCTGTATTTGTACGAACTTTTTCAGCTAGTGTTACGATACCGTGAACTTTAGATGACTGGTAATTAATTGCTGTTATAACATACTATAGGTAGATGTCATTCATTTTCCTGTCTAGTAGATGATAATGATTAAATACGTGGGTAACCCCAGGTTACTTGGACAGTGGGTAACCCCAGGTTACTTGGACAGTGGGTAACCCCAGGTTACAATGGAAGCGCGGGCGATGGTTGTGGCAACGAAGCCAATGGCAGGGGCGGCCAGCGCTCCGCTCCGCATCAGTGGAGCCCGTCCCTTTATCTTGACGGTCCGTCGCGTCCGGTCGACATCGACCTTGAGCACGCCGCGCCTTCTTCCTGAAGGCGGGAACAAAAACCTAGAACTGGCGAGAAAAAGAAATTGTGCATACTCACGAGTTCGACCTAGTTTCTTGCAGGGGAAGGACGACATTTTGACGTGGACAACTTGATAATTATTCGCGGATACTCGCGGCCTTATGGCAATACTTCAGCATAGTTACAGTTCTTGTGGCAAGAAATAATAATAATAACTACTTTATTGTTTGCAAAGACAAAAGGAATGAGTGGTTTTCAAATGAAGTTCAGATATCAAAGGAATGACAAGGTTTCTTTGCCGGCAAGTGTTGGCCACCTCCTTAATTCCTTCTATCTCACAATATTCAGATTTTCATATGTTTTATTTCCTCCATCTCCGCAATTATCTTCACATTCTCCCTCTTCACATTCATTTTTCTAATCTTTGATTTGCCTCGTTATTGCTGGAGATCATGAGGCTCACCGCTGTATCTTGAATAAAGATATTTACCAATTCCCTCTAAACTCGAGCATCTGCACGAGTTTTCTTTCAGTTAGTGTAACGGCATCATATAATTTAGATGACAGATTGAAATGGATAGTTGACTGATTTTCTTTTCAGCATGATTCCAAAAACCCCTTTCACATAGATATATGTTTTTACATAACGTTTTTGCTGTTTAATAATATCTAAAGGGATATGATTTGCAATGTCACCAAAGCAAAGAGGACGTCATAGAACACTTAAATACACCCCAAGAAACACAGTTTGGCGAACATTACTTCAGTGCAATTTGTATTGAATCGTAACTAATTAATACATGTAATCGATGTATTGATAAAATTGTAAGTCCAAGCGTTTTGCTGAAAGAGTAACCGTTTTTTAATCTATAACTATTAGGAAAATAAACAAATTTTGCTATCAATACAATCCTGACAACCCTAATTACAAGTACGATAGAGAAAATTATGTAATGCTGCAAAAAATTGATGTTGAGAGTTTTGAGATTTTGTCAGGAATATACGTTTTAGTGTTTTTTGAAACAAAAAAGTTTTTTAACGCCTGTTTGGCAGTCCGGCCGTCCTTCTGTTTGTCTATGAACAAATCAAAAAATATCATATACGAGTATACACGTATATATCTGAGAAATTAATAACCTGTCATCTAAATTTTTAACAGTATCGTGACACTAACTGAAAAACTTCATAGTAATGCACGAGTTCACAAGGGATTGGTTTATATAATCTTTATTCACTCTATTCATCTATCATCTTCATTCACTTGATTCAAATCTACATTCGTAGACCTCTAGAATTGTGAAGCTTCTGAATGTTCGTGTTCAGCAAAAGCAGAGCTGCGTGTAGGTCAAGAGCACACATCGCACCCTCGTCTGAAGCCAAAGCTGGAAACTCTGGTCGAACATAGTCTTTACGACGAAGCAGGCCATCGAACCTATGTTCTGTTCCGCTTTGCGGCCCACCGCTGCTGGGCGAAAACGCAGGCTACCCTAGCCGCGTTGCACCTCCTACACTGAACGAGGCTATTGTGCTACGTCTGGTCGCTTACGCTGGCAAACCTATCATCCAATTGATTTATGCTTATGAGTATGTGAACTGCTATGGTAGTTAGTCCCGTTAGTGTAGTGAATGGTTTAATACCTGGAGGACGCGGTGTTCCCTCCCGCTGGATGGTGAGTTCCTGTACCGATCTGCTCGTCCGTTTGCTGTGGATTTCCTCCTCCAGTTATCTCCCCGCAGAGGAGCACCACACAAGCCGAGACATGCTCTAGGCTACCGATTGGTGTGCCGACGTGTGAACGTATGGTGGATATATGCGTGAGTTTGTGTGAATTACTGGAGGGGATAGGAAAAGGAAGATGAATCATAGATCGCGCTAAGTCCGTGGACTTCCTTTTGGAGGGGTTCTGCTCCTACCTTCCCCAACTATTGATCTGAGAAAGCACGGAAAAGTATCGATCAGAACAGCCTATCGCTAGAATTCTCCTCCAGACAGGGGCTAAATCCGGTATTGCTATTTAGCTATCGTAGAAAATCCACCACCGCCCGAACTCAAAAGAAAGAGCCTCCTCTCAGAGACGCTGAAGAGTAAGCGGCAATGCTTGCTCTAAGCCAAACTCAGCTAAACTTTTTAACTATGTTCCGAAGGTCTCATTTCAATTAAACTATTACAGGTCGAATATTTAAGAAGTTATCAAAAAATAATTTTATGTAGCACAGAAACTAAACTATGTTACTGCAATGGAATTCATACCAATGTATTCATCAAAATTCAGGTTGAACGTCATTCAAGTCTGTAGATAAAGCGCTTATAAATGGTTGTATCTACAACGAGTTACGTTGAAATAGCTGAAATGAAATGCAGCTAACTAAAATTAGAGTCGTACATAACATTCAATATGATTATTATAATTTTTCGCAACCACTAAAAATACGAGGTCTGTGCTCTGCTGCAGCACCACTTTTTTTCTTCTTTTTTCATCCTTTTTTTCTTTTTTTCTTGAGTGATATATCCGGCAGTCTTCGAATCCTCCACCCGGCACGAACTCCAGCGCCGCTCGTGACGGGGCAGCCCAAAGCAACGGTCGCCAACGTCACAGAGGCGAATCCGGGCGCTGTGAAAGAGTGCGTGGCGACCTCGACGTGTGCTCTCGGTGAGCCTTCCTGTCACCGCCCTGTGAAGTAATTGCTCTCTTCGTTATTAATGGCTTTGCGCACTTCACGCCCCCAACCCCGATTCCGGGCTCAATCTCGGCGGACTAAATGGATACGAGGGGAAGGTGATGACTTCGCCATTAGTCTAAATGGGCTGCGGGGAAGGGTTCCGTGATGGCAAAATCTGTACACACCTTTTGACAGTATTGTGTAGTTAATCACACGCTGATTTTTTGAGGAATGAAAATATAGAGTGTCTCGAATTTTTCACACAAAAAACTCGAAAATCGAAGGATACGTATTTTGAAAATTTAGTTTTGAAAAAAAATGCACTTTTGAGTTCGGGAGTAAAATCTTTGGTTTAGAATGCGAATTATACAAGCTTTAACGCAATAAATATTTTATTTGAACTATGTACTACTAGGAGAAACATTCTTGTTGATATTAGAATGGATTTTCATTTAAAAATTCAATTTTTCTAAAGCTCTTCCAAATTTCTCGGCAATTTGGCTAATTTTAAATAAATATAAAACATGTCAAAGATCAAGCATATGCACTAAATATGAGGCTTCTAGCTTTTTCTACATCACATTGAACCATTCAAACAACTTTTAGACCAATCGGAATGGGTCATGCTTTTTTTGGCTTATTTCACATGGAATTACCCACGTAAGTTTTACTACTCAGTCATTTTCACCCATTTCAATAAACTTAATTGGGATGTGAAATTAAAGACGTTTTCTTCAAAAATGAAGTACCTGTTAACGGAGTTTACACTAACTCACACACCTACTCATCGTTCGGCAATACATTAGATATTGTTTAGTTTTATTTCACTCCCTGAAAGCAGTTTTTTTTGTTATGTATTACGTTCCTTATGATCTAACGTGTAAACAAATAATATACACATGGTAAGTGAAGTATACAAAACATCGAATCCCAAAGCAAACGTTAAAATATCAATACAACAATAAAATTAAACCTAAGTTTATTTTCGAGGAATGTCACAAAATATCATTGATAACATGCTCATGTTGATGCTTACGTTTGAACAGTGCATCTGAAGTATTTGTTTATGACTTTCGAGCTTGTATTCGCTAATAATGTAACGTCTACTGTTTAGATAACCAGAATTGTTTCAAGATTTATTGTCATAGAGAAATATTAAAAGTTATCTTTATATTAATAATAATAATAATAATAATAATAATAATAATATTGAAATTGTTGTTTCTTCCTGTTGATCCTGATTTAATGTTGTAGGTAAATGTAGGTGTCACGTAGGTTTGGACCATATAGGATCAATAATAATAATAATAATAATAATAATAATAATTATTATTATTATTATTATTATTATTATTATTATTATTATTATTATAATATCCCATATCTGTCTTGGGGGTCAGAGTGAAATCACTCTCCCCAGTGACCGAGCTCTTTCCTTAACGTGGCAGGAATAGGCAAGTTGAACCCAGCAGAAGCTGCTGAGAAATAATGATAATGGTACAATAATAATAATAATAATAATAATAATAATAATAATAATAACGAAAAATCAGAAAACTGTTTACAATGCATCATGTCGCTTACCTGATGCTCTGATGTTCATAAGACTTTATGCGTCACATAAGGAAGTAGGAAGAGGCCTCAGACAAATTGAAGCCTCCTGACACAATGCAGTAGTCAGGATGGGAAAGTATATAGTCATCGACATGACCCCCTAATGAAGCTGATCATTAAATCTGGCCGAAGAATGGAAAACAGAGCCATTGTAATGTAGTAGAAAGCATTGCGAAGAAAACTATACAAGACACGCAGAATGCTTGGACGCATCGACACTGAACTATTGATGCTACCTAACATGAACTGTGAGGCAAAAAGATTGTTGAAAAAAAAACTTGGAGAGACAAACCACTCCAAGAACAATAGCTAAAAAGAATGGACAAGGTGCAGACGTATAGATCAATCATTTATGTGGCTTAAAAAGGGGAATAACGTCAGAATAGGAAGCAGAAGTAATAACTGCCCACGATCAGGCGTTGAGTACACCACATAATGTTAAAGTGGTTATCAAACTTTCTCAAGATGATAAATGCCACGTTTTCGAGGAACAAGTAGAACCCATTGATCAAATCGTCTTTCCTTGCCCAATTCTAGCAAAGACGAATACGTTAAAAGACAAGACAGGGTGTATAGTTACCAGATCTGTAACGCCCTCGAAATTCCAAATTCCTTCTTGGTACGAGCACTCACCAAATCTGCTGAGGTCTGTTGGACTGTGTACGACGAACAAATTCAAATTGATCGCTCGATAGCGACAAAAACCGGATATTGTAAGAAAAAATGTGTCTAATTGTAAATATTTCTGTGCTGTGCGTGATCACCGTTTGGGAATTGGAAGATATTTCTCTATTAGGAACAGCTCACATTTTGCGCAGTAAATTGTAGGGGCATCGACTGTCCCTAGATTTGCTCTTTAGGAAGTTGCTTGCAACCCGGAGTAGATTTTATATGCAACCGATTTGTAACATATTTAGTCGTAAATTAGAGGGATAACAACAACAACAACAATAATAATAATAATAATAATAATAATAATAATAATAATAATAATAAGAAGAAGAAGAAGAAGAAGAAGAAGAATGGGTAATGTGAATGTGGAAGGACATTATTGATGTCTGTCATTATTGATCCTGTTCTATGTTGTGTAACTATACTACTTAATATTAGACTGGACATCAAGAAAAAATATTTGGAACATAATACAGCCGAGACACCTAGTGGATAGGGTTGTACTACGTTTCGTATATCTGGAATAATCTTGCCGTTGTTCTCAGTCATGGAGAAGTGTTCCCATTATTTCAAACATCCTTTGAAAATATGTTTTGAAACAGCGATGTGAAGGTACATGGAAGGGAAAGTTGGTGTTTTATAAGGTGAGACGTAAACAATGGGAACATACCGTGACAGTATCATGTACAGTTTTGTCAAAGGATTTGTATAATGACTCACCGGAACGAAATAATTCTGACTATCGCTGTGAAATTGTACAATGGCCACTGCAGTAATGGGAGTAATTCTAAGTACACGAAGCTTACAATGTGAAAAGGACAAGAGTGAGAGTTTACTTAAATGTAATTGACTCGTTCCTCGTCGGTAGAATGTAGAATATGAGAAACATTCTCTTATCGTGGATTATTTATCTTCTATCGTCGATCGATGTTCTCAGGAAGTCTAATACTGCCTTAAGAAAGTTGAGTGAAACGAATTAAAGGTTTCGCCTAAATCTTGAACAGTTAGGTATTAAGAGTAATCTATTTGCTTACGGTTGCTTACGGTTTCGATCAGAAAGCAGCGTTGAAAGTTAACGGAAAGTTAACGAAAGAATGTCGATGTCAGAAATTATTTAGGCTGTTAACATTTAGATTAATTGAAAAGTACATCTGCTGCCGTGTACGATTTTATTTAATTACGTAAACGACAATAAATTTCATACCTATTCTAAAATAAGTTGAGATTTTAATTTAGAATAAGCTTTTACCTTTGTTATATTGGTTAATTTTGTTGTTAAATTTGTTCGCATTACGCGACGCCAATTATTTGATGTTTGTTAATTGAACGAAAAAATGTCACGTATTGTGTACTACATACAGCATTTCTGGCCTTAACTTTCATTTAAACCACAATTGATAATTTTCTAGTTTTAAAACCTAGTCGAACGATTGTGCACAATTGGTCATTCTTATCTTCCACCTAAAGACTTCTTATTTTCAAACAAGGACACATACATAACTAACTGGAATTGCTTTGATTCCTTCGATCAGAGGGGCACTAGCTGATACTGTCGAAGGTTGTGCTGACAGTTGAATGCAATTAAAGCAAGAGTAGTGGCGCTCTCTAGTGGGAGGAAGGCTCACGGGGCTTCAGTCCTGTCCCACAGAAGCCAATGATACATATTTCGAAATATAGCTCTTATTAATTTCTATACTAAAGAAAGCCATCAATTGTGTACGATATAAATATTAGCTAGAAGTCAATAAAAATGCATTTTAATCCTAAAATGAGAACATGAAATAAATCGAATGTCTAGATATAATCTTTGATTGTAGATATTCATTGACCTCCAACATATGACAATTTAATCTCCGCTACCGTACGATCAAGAACATGTCTCATTTATTTATATTAGTTTAGAAAAATATTTTCTTTAACGAAACGCTACAGCTATTTAAACGTTGAAAATTAAAACAGGTCAGAACAATTTTGCTTCTGAACAATAAATGTAGCTATTGTCCCTCCTAATAGGTACCACTCAGTTTTTACCATCTTTACATGAAATATATATTAATAAATATATAATAAAAGAAACATCAGCCGCTTGTATTTCTTCAAAATTCGAAATTCTTTCTAATTCTTTATATTTCTGCTAGAACTTTAGAATGTTTAATAATAATACTAATAATAATAATAATAATAATAATAATAATAATAATAATAATAATAATAATAATACGCGTTCCGATCGATATAGACGGAACAAATTTAAAAAAAAATCATGTATATATAGTCCAGATAAGATGTACCAATTATTTAGAAAAAATATTAGTCATAAAATACTAATAACCTTATTATAACATTCAATATTGACATAATATTGTATTAAAGTTCGTCAGATACTTTGAGAAATCTATCTGACCTAAATGACGTCTGATTCAGAGACAACATTATCTGTGTAATAAACAGGTCTGAAATCTGCATGACTACAGGGAAATTTAATTTCAATTTTCTGTTGTATACCGCTGAGTTCTAGTGTAGTGTTGGATTCAATCAGGAATAGACTAGGACGTTCAATGTGTCCAAACCCACACGGCGTATCACTGGCTCTCCAAAAGGATGTCGCCGATTTCAAAAGTTAATATAAAATAATTTATTGATAAATATTTTTTTACGTATGTTTATAATTGTCTATTATATATTCATTGTCATTAGATATCAAGGGGTCAGAATTAGTTTTCAGCATCTCTTCTTGCAGCTTACACACTACATGTTCTTCTTTGAACGTTTTCACATTCTTATCAGTTTGTCAGCAGAATGTTTGCACTTAAATTGCCTGTAGTCCGCGACTCAACAGGGGTGTATTGCCACAAAATATTTCTTCAAAACTACAAACATCAAGTTCAAATCATTTATTACATTTATAAACATCTACATGCACGAAATTATTATTTTAATATGTAACCTCCGAGTTTGGAGAAGCGTGTTTGTCTATAGCGTGAATCATTCTCATTATTCTGACACATTTCATTTTAACAAGAATCTACTCAATAGTGGAATTACGAATGAAGTGCCGATACAATTTACCTCCCAATCATCTTCCATTTATGGTTCCGGAAGAAATGGACCTCGAGAGAAGTGCTCGCTTACAAAGTTACATTTGCAAAATCTGGCATTTGGCTCTGTTTTCAACATTTTCTAATTGTGTTTTAAACTTCTAAAATAATGTCCGTACAACAATTTGAAAAAAATTGGCCTCTACCGAATTCATTTCATTAAAGGATAAAGCAACATTTTAATTTGCATTTTCGTATTACACTCAAGGCAACAACGCTCGTTTCTATAATATATGTTGTTTTTTTTGCTCTAAGAGCAAAGCATAGCTGCTTACGAAAGTCGCTCATTAAGGACGGAAAGGCAACACAGCGTTCCTGAAACGTTTGAGGTGCCTGGTGGGCGGATGACAGGCTACCGTTCGAGGTAGCTCCGTTAATATAGGTACAATGTCCGTTGAAAAAAATTTAAAAAAATAGAAAATTAGGCGGCGGCGACCACTCTATTTCCCAAGTTCAATAGAACTCTAGCTTTATAGGAGTTACTCTAAGAAGGGACCATCTTGACAGGTCGGGGAACAAACGAATGTCATCCAGGGCGATGACATTGCTGCAAAAGAGTTGCAAAACTCTTGCAAAAGAGGTAGCGACGAATCATTTAGAAGTGAGCTAATTGTAAAAGAACGCACTAGCAAAATGCGTTCATGAGCAAAACCTGCAGTTAGTTAGCCAGAAGTGACCATATAGTCATATAGTTGTCATGTATTTGTGTATAGTGACCATATAGTTGTCAAAGAGGTCCCATCTTATAGTACTCTCTCTATATCCTAAAAGTTTTGAGAACTTTTGTTCTCAATAGTGGTGCTTATACTTTCTCGTTTTATTTATAAATTTCAAATTTTCGAAAATTCAGGAAGTTCAAAGACGATGAGACATGCGCCATACATTTTAGCGTTCCTTGTTCTATCCGTGAAGAAGCATTTGAAGAAAAAACTGAAACGGTTTATGAAGAAAAATATAATTTGCATTGATTTTAAGCGAAAATTGCACTAAACTACTAGTTTTTTCAAGTGCTTCTTTATTCAAACTTGTAATGACCTTATTTGAAAATCTACTTTTCTCATCATTTTAGACAAAAATCTCTATATTCAAATGAGTAGTTTTGGAATTTTACCTTATCGATTTAAAAAAAAAATAGTGTTCACCATAAATGGGGCTAGGGAGTTTTTTTACCGTTCTTTGATACATTCGGGAATAGTTTTAAAGAAATAATTAAGGGCCGCTTTTGAAAAAATGGTTAAAAATTGCCTATATTTCACGCAAAATTACGCAAAAAGTCTCATATTTCCGAAAAATTGTACACGACTTATTTTAAGATATATCTTTAAAGAACAGATTTTATTAAGGAAAAAATCTATCTTCAAAATTGTAGTTGTAGAAAGACGGAGAAAGCATTTTAAACGAATGCAGTTTTTGAAAATCATTGATTTGAACGAAAATGAGACCATTGTTCTCTAAAGCGTCTTTTACACTACCTGCTGACAAAGTTTAATAAAAAAAATTGAAGCCTTTTTTAGAAAATTTTGAAAATGTAAGTAAGGCATCATGTAAAGTACCAACAAAAATTTAAAATATCAATTTCAAACTCTCAGGCCCTCGAGTTCCTTCAAACCGAACGAAGAATATCAATATTGAAGAAATTGGGTACTTGGCTGTGCGGGTTGAGCCGCGTCTCAGTTGATGAGCTGACGTTTCGGCCTTAATGTTGTGGCTTTCTTCAGAGCTATACTGCGAGCAGGCAGTCACTATAGTGTTGTGGCCTTCTTCAGAGCTATACTGCGAGCAGGCAGTCACTATAGTGTTGTGGCTTCCTTCAGAGCTATACTGCG
>BOPP01000137.1:725809-760672 GCA_017312745.1 Gryllus bimaculatus | reverse complement strand
GGTGGCATCGTGTGCGGCAAGTAATGCAGGCGTTAGAGCAGGTGTGGCCGAAGCAAGATTTGGCTGGTCTACCGGGCATGAGCCATGAGCACGGGATGAGACGGAAGAAGGCAGAGATGGATGATGGCGGAGTGTCAGCGTGGTTGGCGGAAGCAATCCGGGGACGCAGAGCGGGTGTGCGACGGGTGCGGCGATGTGGGCGAGCGGCGCCCTCGAGGCGGGACAGCGTACGAACGGCGCATCGCCACGCACCACTGCGGCCCGCGCCCGGCCGCGATTTTGCCCCGCAGCAGGGGCAGGGGCAGGGCAGCGGAGGCGGAGGCGCGGGCGGCAATGACGGATCGCGAAATGAATGGATTACGACGATTGTTACGTCGCGAACAGCGGTTGCGAGAAAGCCCGATTCTCTTAGGACAGGGACGAGCAGTCGTCCTCGACCGTTCCAATAATTTCGACCGAACGAGAAATGGCGGTCGTTTCCGATGGTGACACATCGAAACAAGTGATTGTTTTAATTATTCTGTTTTCTTTCTTTCTATATTTCTTTAATCATTTATTTATTTACTTGTTTGCCGACTCTTTACCCATCGCTATCTTCAGGGTGAAGCCGGCACTCTCGAAATAAGGCTTCCGAGGCCGAGACCCTCGAAATATTCTTCCGAGAGTGCCGGTGAAGTACACAAGAAGCACACTTCACTACGTTGGTTGTCTCAACTGTGAAGGATATGATGATAACATTTTCACAATCGATGAAAGAGACCGCGGCTACGTAGATACAAACATAAATAAAAACAAAAAAAAAATTAATAAGCGGTTGACCTGATGTTTACTACAAAGATACAGAATTCACTTTGATTTATTAAATTATTATGTACGCTGGGTTTTGTTAAATCCAAATCAACTTAATACGATTTCAAAAAAATGTAACGAAAAATGTTTTCCTTTTTTTCTTTATACCTGTTTTTCCCCTTAGTTTCAGTGGGATCTCTTCTCCAAGATTTTGGCTACACTTCCCGTCGCAGGAAGTCCAAAACCAAACACGTGACTTTTACCAATATACACATAACTTGTCGGCGTGTTTCCAATATCGAAGTATGGAGGTTTTTAACACTGAAACACTATCCCTGCGGTAAAATATATTTTTCACACTTCGGTGAATGAACTCACTTTTCAGGTATCAGAATTTTATATCGTATTTCGAGATGATTATAACTGTTGAACAATAGGAATTGTATACGGAATTAATTTATCTGAATTTCAACCATGCATTCATACAAAAATAATGAAAATATTTCTCAATAAAAATTGTTTAATCATAGTGTTAACATCCAGTTGATATTAATTTGATGTTGAAACGAAATATAACTAGATTCTATACATGATTTAGTATTTTATTGATTGCTTTCATTACAAGGTATTCGATATTCAACACAAATATGAAAGCTAAAAGGAAATGTGATTGGCTCTTAGCTACTTTTGTGGATGTACACAAAAATACTAATAAAAAAAATTGGACGCACGTCTGTAACTCTTTTTAACAATTACAGGTCAAAATTGAATGTTTTTATCGTGTTTTTATACAACAACGCCACTGAGGTGATAAAATTCGTTATTTTTATATATTCTAATATTTTAAGTATACACTGTTTTGTCACTAAAATTACACGAGATAAACTTTAATGCTTATTTAATAACCACTAATAAAGAAAAAACTTCTTTTGCAATTTGGAAACGCGGTAATAAATTGTCATATAGGCTTGAAATCGTTGTTTCTGTGAAGTCTGGTATTCGATTTACCATTTTTTCGACTTGGAAAGTATTCCTAGAAACTAAGCTACATGTCACAGATCGTTACATCAGGTGTTACTCAAACAGTCGAGCGCAGCGACATGATACGAGTTAGCTAAGAAGGTAGACTTTGATTTCAGGCGTTAAGAGAAAAAGAGTTCTGACTAGTTTACAGGTGGGTAATTAGAAATTCTTACGGGCTGCATTGAAAGACCCGAGGGAGAGAACATTCTATGATAGATTCATGACCGATTGTTGTGCGGGAATCAGAGATTATATTCTTATCGTGTGACAAGCGGAGCTGGAGCCCATCCGAACAAAACTAAAAGAATCCCAATGCACCAGTTTGTGGTGGAAATTTGGAAGAGTGATGGAAAGAGAGCAAATGCCTGAAGATATTCTCGGCACATACTTGACACTGTGTATCTCGAAATATTGAATTCCCTAACGATTTCCGATATGAAATGTCCAACTACCATTCCGCGATCCAAGTCAGCTAATTCCCATCGTGCGGCCATCATCACTTCAGAAACCTTTCACGTGAATCACGAAAGCTCTGCCGATGCACTGCCTTTTTAAACCTTTTGTACGCGATACTACTCTCATGTGAACATTTGCATTTTGGTATCCCATAACTTTTGTCACCTCAGTGTACTACTTCATGAACCAGCAAAACCTTGTTACGCACCCAGGCATGATATCAGTTCTTCCGAATTAACTCGTCGTACGCTTTAAAATCTCTTTGAACAAAAATGACACAGACAAAATCTGTTCTACAAAATCATATATTTAAGAAAGGTCATGTACATTGAAAAAATCAGTAGTTTACCCGTTATTGTGTTTGAAATTTATACAATTTATAAAACTAAATTTTTAAAATTCTCAAAAACCGCTGCAGATTTTTGCTTAAAACTTTTTTCAAGGAATAGCTTAACGCTTGAGGTAATGATGCAACACATTGTCCTTGAACTCTCTGAATTTTCGAAAATAGCAAATTTAGAAGTTAAAGCACATATTATTTCTTGAATGAAATCAGTTGAAAAAATAGATCTGGAAAGGTTATGTAGTACTTTTTTCAAAAAACGAGTAGATTTCGCGTAATATTTTTTGACGTTGATGCAATTTGTCAAAAAGATCTCTAAAACGTCTCCAAAAGTCTCTAAAACGGCTCCAATTTTTTTTAAATTTTATTCTTCGGATAGAGCAAAGGACGTTTAAAAAATGACTCAGGCATTTTCGGCGAACTGTCTGTAGTTTTGAAAGTTGCATGTTATGATGAAAGATATTTTTCCTCAGTGAAATCTGTTCTTTAAAACTATACCTTGAAATAATATAAATACAAATATCAGATTTTTGAAAATTCCAAATACCGTTGCTCACTTTTATTAAGTTTCGAAAAGTTTGAGTTTAAACTGTTAGATTTGTTGGTCAGAAAATGTGTGCTGCTGGCACATCACCCGTTTCCTATAGGACTAATGAGATTTTGAGGAATCACATTCTCCTTAGAATGAAATATATATATATATATATATATATATATATATATATATATATATATATATATATATAGAGAGAGAGAGAGAGAGAGAGAGAGAGAGAGAGAGAGAGAGAGTATATTCGGCTTAAGGGGATATCTTCAAGATAATTTCCAATGTATCATCATTCAGATAATAATATTAATATTTTATATAATATTCCAACATTATGCAACAAACCATCTTGTAAGTAATGTGATTTTATTCCTGAGATGGTTGCTTCACTAAAAGACGTTAATAATGCTTCAGAGAGAATTGGCTATGTAAGGAAGTCTAAGAAATTGGAAGGAACTGGAAGAATCGAATTTTGGCATGAAGAAGGAATTTCTAAATTGAGGTGATTTGGTTAGTTGATGTTAAGGCGTACCAAAACGTCACGGTATACAAAAGTGAAAGTAATGCTATAAGAGTTGGTTGAGCAGGAAACATAATCAAATGTTTTTACTATCCACAGATGGACAGGTCATTTTTCAGAGACGTTTTTCAAGCTTTCCGGCCTGAAAAATAATGCATTTGTGCTATTTATTTTATATTCTCAATAACCATTGAACACATCTTTTTCTTATATTGTTTTATATTTCTGATAATAATAGTTTAATTAGGATAGCTCATTTAATGGATAAACTATATATGATATAACCGTTCAGTCTTATGTTCTGCAAAATTGATATTCCTCTATCGATTTAAAAGAACTTGAGAGCCTCTGAGTTGGAAACGGATTTTCTGATTTTAGGGGGTACTTTACATCATGCTTCAACACTTTCAAATTTTTCTCGAAAGTAGATCGTCATTTTTTATTAAACTTTGTCTTCAGATAGCGTAAAGGACACTTAGAAGAATGGTGCGAGCGTCATTTTCAACAAAATCCCTGATTCTTCGAAAATTGCACATGTTACTGAAAGACAGATATTGTCCGGTCATGTAGAAGTTTTCGAAAATATTAGTTTTAGCGTAAATTTGAAATATAGTTTTGTTTTTTTAGGCATTTTTTTCTTAAAATCGACTACGAAATTTTCTTTCAATTTATTCCTCGTTTCTGTCAAAAGGCGGTAAAAAAGTGACGCTAGTCCCATTTACAGCGATCTCTTTGTATTCTCAAAAATTGCAAAATTTTAACTATTGAAATCTATGAAATAGAAGATACAGATTTTTGCCTTAAAGAAAATCCGTTTTAAAACATTTGCCCTTTAAAAAAAGATCATTATCATCATCAAGAAAATCCGTTTTAAAACAAATCAGTAGTTTTCGCATAATTTCAGTTTGAAATTAAAAAAGTTTTCAAAAACATCCCGATTAAAAAAATTTCCACGGATAAAAAACAAGGGTCACAAATCTCATTTTTGTGGATAAACCTGAATTTTCGAAAAATGTGTTTGAAATAATGAGCGAGACAATTAGTTTTAAACGTAGGTCCTTGTTGACGCCCTGGAGCAGCTGCCTAGTATTGTGGTAAGACACAGCGAGTTAATTCTATGGGCTTGTGTTCGAGTCTCGGCGTTTCGCTGGATGAAAACACTTTTGCAGATTCATGTACTAGAATAATATTCCGAGCCGTTACAGAAAATGCGAGAAAGCATGTGCTCTTCTAACATAACTATTTAATTTGGAATTGCCTTGCCTCGTAATTTAAAAACCTGTGAGGCGTGTCAAAAGTGGCGTACACTCGGGTGATATTATTGTATGTGTATTAAACCAGAAAAGAAATGTAAAATTTGTTCCAACAAAACGAATTTGGCTGCTTCACAAGGGCTAGCCCATCCTCTGTCCTAAGCCCCACACCTATCCTAATTCCTTCCCAATTCTGGCAAATGGGTAGTGATGCAAAACGCGTGGTAGGAGACGCGTAAATGTAAGTGCTAACTGGCGGTTCTCTTGAGAATCGACTGCGACGTGACGTGACACATGACATACTGGTAATGGAGGATCACACCTAAAAGCGCACTAGTTAATGGAGGATTACTCCAAGAGCAAAGCGCTCAACGCCTCGCAAGGGGCAACGCAACAAATTATTTTAAAAAATTCAAAAAACATATTTCAATTATTAGCAGACGACATAGAAATAATATTCGGAAAAAGGTTTTTTCTTTCTAGTAAAAAAAGTAAATAAATGTATGCATTTCCGTCTGAATGGTAGTAAATATTAATTTAATTCTCTCGCCAATGCATTTCGTCCTCGACTCTCGGTTGGGGCAAGTTTCAACGTCCCAACTTGCCATTCTTCAATACCTTTTGTCTCTGTCATTGTCCTTGGTCTAACGTCCTCCATTGTCTTCGACTTCGCCCACCATGATCACATGTTTTCCATTTTCTTCTTCGTTCTCGCCTTACGAATCCATTTCTCGTTTTCGTCATTCCTAATTCGTCACCGCCATCGTCTTTTGTCTTTGTCGTCTGTCTTCGTATTTTCCTTTCAATGCCTTCGTTGCTCTTCTTTGATATCGACTCACGTGTAGATCTTCGACATAATCATTCGCGATCATCTTCCCCTTACCCGCACCGTCATTCTTGTTTCGTCTTCTTCTTTATCTTTTTTCTTTCGTTTTCGCGTTTCTTCTTTCCTCGATTGCCGTTTTCTTCTTTCGTTATTAGCCATCGCCATTTGTTTCGTTTTCGTCTTTCATCTTCGATTATTGAATTTCTCTTTCTTCGTTGTCTTTCGCCTTTGTTTTTCACTTTACGTCTATCGTCTTTGGTCTTCGCCTTTCGTCCTCGTGTCTCGTTTTTCGTCTTAAGACTCTGTCTTTCGCCTTTTTTCGTTTTCGGCTTTCGTCCGCTCCTTTTGTTTTCAACTTCCTTAAAGTATTTCGTCTTCTCTTTTCGCTTCGGCTGTCGGCTTCGCCTCTCGCGAACTTCGTGTTTCGTCTTTCTTCTTCGACTTTGTCTGCTTCTGCTTCTTATCTGTCTTTCATCTTTATCTTTCGCCTTCGCGTTTCGTCTTTCGACTTCGTCTTTTGGCTTTGTCTTTCGTCTTCACGCCATGTTTTGAATGGTAGTGGCAATTTTAAGTTTTTTATTTGATTCACCTATGTAGAATAAACTATTGTATTTTTATGACGTTGAAACTTGCCCCAACCGAGAGTCGAACCGGGCTTTCCCCAAATACGACCGGGTTCTCTACCGATTAAGCTACCGAGGCTTTAAGAGTGTTGTGGGGCATGACCGCGATAATAGTAACTGGGCTCCCAGTTTCGATTTCCGGTCGGGCAATCAATTCCTTGAACATCATTTAATCAATTATTAGCTATGACAATTGGTAATAGTTGTCAATTGGGATACAGGCAACAGTATTCCGTATGTAACTACAAGCAAACTGTGGCGAAAAGATGAATATGATTTTATGAAATTTCCGGAAGTACTGCTTGTTTAAAAAGTACTATCGAGCTTGAGATGCAATAATGAACATCATTGGTTTGACCTGCATCCTGACTTTAGGTGGCTCAGGGCATCAATTGATGTCACACAATACCTCTGACCGGAGGGTTCTCGGGTTCGGATCCCGATGGTTGAATGCTATTTATCGACACTAGCTACATACCTCGATCGATTTGAACCGCTGCATGGAGGAGAATGCTATCGGCTAGCTGCTCTGATTGGTAGTTTTCCGTGGTTTCTCCGATCAAAACCAGACGAATGCCGGAGCAGTATTCTAACAAAAGTCCCACGCACCGCGCGCGGTCTTTCCTTCCTCTTCCTTGCCCTATCCTCACTCCTTACTTACATGCATTACACTGCCACACATCGCAGTCGGGAGCTTAGAGCTTGTTCCGGCTGGGGCTGGTGGGAGATACCTGGTTGGACCCCTATCTCGCCAACCGACGGGTAGGTCAGCGACGAAGACGAAAGTAGACAGCCACCTCTCGCGATAAAAGCACGCACTACACTTACTGGACTAATGGCAACGGTTGACGCGCCCGGAAACACCAATCAATCTGAAATATTTGTGTAATTTAAATTTGTGAAATATTAATGTAATTTTTTGTCTGTTGCAGGGCATGTATCGACACCTGTAGGAGTATTTGTAAATAGTACTTACGTAGCTCCTCTAATAGAAATATCTTCAGAAAGTACGCCACCCATCACTCCTGGTCATTCCATTCGCCTACCAGGAAAAGGAGGTGAGATATGAATTCTTCATATACTACTTTAATAATAGTGTTCCAAGTTAGCAGAAAAAGCACTTCAACCATTGTGAGTTCCGAACTTTTTATGCCATTATATAATTTGCTACCATTCCGAGAAACGAACATTCCCCACCGCCACTATCTACTTTTGTGACCGACAGTCGCGATGAGGTGCCGACAGAAAATTCAAAATAGGTCTACAGTCAACTGAGCCGTCGCTGCCGTTTCAGCGCCGTGCCAGCATTCCACATATCAAAAGGATGTTACCTCGCGGGAAGTGATGAGCGCTGTATCCACGATATTCCACCGTGCCTGTATCCAAACAATCGCGAGCCGAACTCTCGCCGGCCACTCTGTGTAAAAACCAGGCTGAGTGCCCCATGAGCGGAAGTTCCATCCACATCCCCCTGCTGCAACTCTCGTTATCTTGCGGAAATGCAATAGCTATTAATCAGTGATGGAAACCCTCTCCGAAGCATCGAAGCCGTCTACGTCGGTTCTGACAAGGGTATATAAACTATATAGTCTAACGAAGAAAAAAATGAAGCAAGGTACGGTACACAATTCTCACAAATTTACTGGCTGTGTTTAGCTCAAAATCAGCCTTGCCGCTGTCTCTGACCGGGAGATCCTATGGTTCGAGACCCGAGGTTGGCGGATTTTCGGCACTGGCTATACAGCTAGGTTGAATTCTGCCGCTGACTCGATAATTCTACCTGCCGCTAATTGTGAGATTAAGACCAGGTGAATGCCCGAGGAGTACCATAACAAAAGGACCACGGACCGCGCGCGACCTTTCCTTCCTCTTCCTTACCCACTTCCACATCGGGAGACCAATAGCGACTGCGGCGTTGCCTCGGAGGGAGAGACCGAGAGGTTCCCTCGCAAGCCGACGTGCAAGTTGGCAAGGTGGTGAGAAAGGAATCTAGCGAGGAAGGAACCACCGCCATGGGTAAAAAAACATTCACTACATTAACAGGGCTAATGAGAACAGCAGTTGAAAGGCTCTTAAACATCAATTAAACATTCATGAACATATATTTTAATTCTAAATTATTTAAATTTTAAAATAATGCGTGACTTTTGAAAACGACCATGTCACCGTTGTATTGATATTCATGTATTTATAAGATAAATAAGTGTAATTATCCTAATCATCCTTAAAAATAAACAACTAAAATAATTTAATAATGGAGGATGACAGGCACCAGTAACAAAAATTACTATACAGTATAACACACTTTCCCCATTACTCATTGAAGCTAAACACTTAATGGCATACATATTTGACACTTGTGGTGATTGAACCAGTGATCTCCCAATCACCAGAATGTTTAAGCTGTAAGGCGTTGTCTTATTGCTCGCCCTTAGTGGTTATAGTTGCATTATTGTATTGAAATTATGAAAAGAAAATAATTGAGACAGTCATTTTCCTACTCTAACAAAATAACTTTTCTATCCTTTCTGTTTAAAGACACATCTTGTCTCTCAGTGTTTCCTTCTCTTCTAACAAAATGGGATGGTATTGTACATTCATAATTTTATTTCGTTTCAAATATTTTATTATTTGGGTACACAACGGACATGTATTTTTTTTTTCACCACTCTAACATGTTAGAATTGTAATAGATTGTGAGTTTAAAGTTAAACTCACAATTTATAATGTTTTGTAACATGATAATGACTTTTCTATGAGTAGTTGACAAAAGGGTAAAGATAGTATTGTTTATTGTTTTCTATAATGATTCTTCAGTTATTTCTACTTACATTGTGCAGATGAAGTGAATTAAGTGTGACCAATTAATTACAACTGATACAATTTATTTGTAATAATATCATGTTTGTTTGTTTTTCCAGTGGGAACATGGAAGGAAATTAGCTTATCACGACCACGAGGAAACAATGCGAGGTACAGTGATCCTGATAGAAGTTCAAGCAATACTTTCAAAGCAAGCAACATGTGGATTACAACTTTATTAGTTGCTTGGACGAGTTTGTCAGGAATTATGAACATAATCACTCCTTCCCGATAATAATTTTCACACATGTAATTAATATACCGTAACTTGGAACATATTTTTGATTTCTGTTAATTGAAATCATACTAGTCTGTGTTAGTTCCAATTACTGATAACCTGTGTAAAACACCTATGTATGGTTTATTTCATTTGTTTAAAAAGTTTTATTACATGCAATAGATACAGATGAATATAAGAACATAAAATTGTCATCCTTTTATAAGGGATAAAAATGACTAGAAATAACTTGAAAAGAAAGTGAGACCTTGTATATTTTATTTGGTGTTCAACCTGGTTAATAAATCACAGTATTAATATTGGTGGAGTATTAATGCATCTCAGGTGTACTATATCAGAGACATAGTTAATTGTTGATTTTTGTGAAATATAAATTTTATTAAGAAGTTATTCCTTACCAAGTGAATACAGCCCAAGAATAAAATGTAAATATTCAAGAATAAAACAGTTTCAATTTTTTTTGTATGCCTGTATGTTTTGATTGTTTTGAACCAAATGTAAATTTCTTTTAACAAGAAATGAAAAAAATCAAAATTGGTGATAACAGCAACATATTTTCTGTTTTCACAAATATTTGATGTTTCTAACTCTTTATTTATCATCATACTTTATACAATATCATAATAATTTAAATTGTTAAATCAATTCATTCTGATCAATTTTCTCTTTCATATCAAAATCATTCAAAACTTATCAAAAATCTTGCATATTTTATATTTTTAAAATGTATTAATTCATTGTATTTATATCACATTCTAATTTTTGTTTTAAATGTTTTAATTTTATGCACTTGATGTAAATGTAATATAATTCAAATAAACTTACTAGTAATATATCTATTCTTTTTTATGATAGTTATTTATGTTGTAAAGTTGAATAGCATTTTGTTTTGTTTCTATTATTTAGAATTATCCTCTTTTTGTGTAAATATTAATATACAAATTTCATAATCACTAGCGCCCAAAAATGTAAGAACTGCAAGGGCTTTTTCTATTGCAATTAATTTAAAAAAAATAAAAATCCTTTTTTCTTCTTCTTTTGTTTAATTCACACTACAGAGACACTAATGACTTAAATAATTCTCACTGAGAATTTCATGTTCTTCATGCCTAAATGCAAGAACGCACCTTTTGTTTTCTCCCATACATCTACATCACACAATTTTTCACTCACACATCTTCTTATTTCTCTCTGTTCACATTTCGCTAATTTACTTTCTTACCTACACTTGATCATTTACTCTTCACTCACTCCCACCTGCCTATGCTACCTTTTTCTCTGATTCTTATAAAGAAATTGTTTAAGATGGAAGAAATTTGCAATGTTGTATCTATTATATTTCTCATGGAATGAAATGAAAGAATGAACTTATCATTAGATCTCTGAATAGCATCTAGAGCCTCAAATAATATTGGAACAACCATGACTGTGTTTTCAGTCTACATTGTATCTGAAAATCACACTATTCTGTTTATTTTTTAATCTCCTTTTGATCCACTCTGGAATCAGATGGAATGACCACTTCCACTAAATATATATTTATTTCTCTCATAATAAGGACTGGCATGCTATGATCCTCCTGGATCTTGAAATCCCAGAGTACTTTTGCATTGTGACTTTCGCCCTCCATGTTGATACTATGCTATGCGTCTACAAGCTATATTTTCTGCACACAGAGTATTATGGAGACTCAGCACACAGCGATGGTGCAATGGTTAGTGTATCAGACTGTTGTACCCAAGTTGACAGGTTCATACCTGATTGAAGCCGTGGATTTTTAAGGGCAAAAAAATCCATTGTACGCCTTCTTTCGGAGGGGAAGTAAAGCCAGCTGTCCCATGTTAGTAGATATACTTGCATGTAAAAGATCCTCAAGCCTAAATGACGCCTCTGAACTAAATTCAAATCGCCTGTTTCTCGCCCAAGAAATACCTCCTTTCTCTGCTAGTTGGTGAAAGGAGCGTAGCAATGCATAGTCAGACGGAAGAGCAGGCCTCATGGCCTGAATCTCGCCACGTAAAATAAGGCATCAATTCAATTCAATTGTCAAGGTCTTTCTAATCAGTTTGTGCAAACTTGCAATAGGTGCAGTTTACAATACTGACTTTTTCTGCCAGTTGCTTGCAGTCTTGATAGTTTTCTTTTTTGGCTTGAATGGCCTAAACCTGTTTTGGGGCTATTAGGACCAGCCCTTTGGTCTCTTTCTTAAGGGAGCCATCATGCAGCCAGCCCTAAGTGAGAAAGAAATCCTGCTTCCTTTATGTTGGTCAGAAACTGTTACCATCTGCTGTTATTCTCAAATCTTCCACCTACAGTCGATCTACTCGGGGCAGCTTTGACCTTGCATCTATGGCGCTTTGCTGTTTCACTGGGCTGTCCCCAGCTTGTGCCAGTACTCCCCTGTGCTTTCATCTGATGCGTGTTTCCCTTTATTCAGTGGTAAAATTGCTGCTGGTTGTTTAGAACTGATGTATCAACTTGGTAGGGAATGCATAGTGTTCAGAGCTCTTTCATCACAGCTGTCAATCGTTTCAGTGCCTCGATAACTTCACTTATGATCTTTATCCTCCAGATGGTATCACTTGGCATGCGAGGCTCTCTCTCTACGTATTTTTTCAGTGGCATCGTTAACTCTTTAGGATGCTAGTTTATCTTCTCAGTGTCAATCTTCCTCTCCAAATGAATCTTCTTCTGTAAGGGGCTGATTGATGGTCACAGCTGAAGGGCCAACAATCACACCTCCAAAATTGTAGGCTACACTGCACACAAGTCCATTTCTTTTAAATGTTAGATGGTGGTTGCTTGGATGTAGCTGTAAGATTTTCATGTGACTGATTCATACTACCTTATGTATACCAGTAGACAACCCCTATTTTTTTCTCTTTGTGTGAATGTATCCGGACATCACTTTGCATCACCTCTTCCTAGCATGCCAGTTCGTCCACTGCCTTTCTGGGTATCAGTCTCTCTCCTTAACAATATTCAATAACGCCACAAGCTATGCTCAAATTGCGTAACAAGATTGCATAAAAATTAATGAAAGAAAAACATTTTAGAATATTTATTTACAACACATTTTCATAGTAAGAACAATCGATACAAAATTTGCAGTGTGATCAGAATAAAATACAGAACACAATTAAGTGATTTTGTTCCTTATCAAAGAAAAGATAAAACATAAATTAAAAGCAGATACAAAATGTTTTTATAAAAATTCTGTTACACAAAGAACAAACATAAATAGTAATATTTGCAGTATAAGGAATAGGTACTTATTAGTTCATTTCAAAATAAACTAATTTTTAACATACATACACACACACACACACACACAAACTAACATTTTTTAAACAAACACACGATAAAATTTACATTTTAAAAATATTTGTGCATTCAAATTTTAACTAAACTTAAATAAATTTGTACAATATACATTTAACTGAAATATACACTATAATAGTCTCTCATCACCTATATCCCATATAACTCCAGTAACGGGACAAAATTGTACGAGAACCTTAGCACCTACACGGCTGCTCAAGGTCTTATTGATTTTGTTATCCCGAGATACCAAGAAATAAGAAATTCAACATTTATTTAATTGTTTTATTATCCACTGCAATTGTGTTTTGTTGAGATTTTGCAACTGAACTTCATTGCGGTCCAAACCTACAGCCTGGATACGGCCTGTCCCTTTCTGGATTGACATTCTAGAGACCGCTGATCTGATTGGTCATTTCTGCAGTTTCCTTCAATGAGTTCCGGGCTGATGACAGACAGAACAGTGCCTCAAACACTAAACTGAGAGCAATTCTTACTACCATACCTATTCCATCACCCATTTTTTAGGATCTGATGTTCAGCTTCTCTCCTTATACGGGAATATGTTCCATTCCTAGTGATCTCAGAAGACTGGCATACTACAAGTGCACACATGCCAAGACCCGAACTGGGCTGCAGCACCATCAGAGAGTAAGAATTGCTTTATTTGCATTTTTAAATGTGTCATCTGATAGAGAAACAGCTTTTGCTGCTATGTGTCACTGTTAAATATTGTAATGTCAAGCAGGTAGTAATTTATCAGCTATTGGGAGAAAATTTGGCCCACAGCACCTGTTGCCTCTTTGCTCTTCCTCATGATCATTTCAAACAAGAGTTGTTTTTTTGTTTTCACCAGTGAAATCCCACTTCATATAATTTTTCATATAATTATTAGGGTGTGAAAAATGAGAAATTTAATGTACAGTTACTTAAATTAATTGATTTCATTTTTTTACAAAATAAAATCAATTTATGTCAGCACACTTATTTCTCTACCGATTATTAAAATTTCAAACATTTAATGCCGAAGACCTAATACCAAAATTCAACATTTTTTAAGTATTGCACTTTAAACAAAATATTGTGAGCATACTTTTAAAGCTCTGTAGTGCATTTCATGTGGCATAGTTTAGACATGCTCACTGCTTACAAATCCAGACACTATTCATGACATTTCAACAAAAACGATGATTTTCTTTCATTTGCTTTGACACTTAATAACACAAATATCAGTGATTTCTACTTGTTCTCTTAATATCTAGGTATCAGTCAACGTACATTGAGGATACTGTTTACATATCGTGAAATTCAACCAGCATCAAGTAGAATAATAATGATATCATTATCAAAGTGTATTTTTATAGCAATCTTTAAATGCTGAATTTCATAAATGTTTTGTTTTTAAAAGACTATTAAAACATTAAAATCAAAACAATTTTTGAAAACATTATCACATTTTTAAATACAATGTTTTTTGAAGAATAGCACACTAACTTAAAATCCTATTTAACATTGAATGGCACCTAAACAGTTTCCAACCAAGTTGTGAAAATTACGCAAATTTAGTTGCAAAAAACTTAAAATCAAAAGAAAAGGAACACTAATACAAATAAAATCCTCATAGCAACAGTTAAGACTCATCACAATTGAAAGCATCCATAATTGGTTTCTGTAATGTCTGTGTCTTCCGCATATTAAGACTCTCTTCATAAGGAGGAGATATGGGTTGTTGGACAGGTTCTTTGTACACATAATCTTCAAACTGAGGCCCCTGTAAAGTGAAAATGAAATGCTAATTTACTTGTTTTGAATACAATATTTCTATTTTCTATTACATCTTATTTCTCTTCCTCTCTGACTTTTTATACTGGCACAATGAGATAATAAACACTTTCAAAAAACAATTCTGTATACTTACACCAACAGGATAGTTGGTATCTGCATCATAACCAGTTAGGTCACCACAAACCAAAAAAGGAATAATAGATGCATTCACTTCATCTCCTTTAAAATCAAAATTTCCACTGGGTAATCGCAGAGATTTCCATATTGTAGGTGTATATCCATCTGGTGGTGTGTACTTTTGACACACAATAAAGGCCTCTGAGAGAAAAATGATATGAACAATATGAAAGATAAATTCTAATAATTTTTACATGCATCTGTGTGTATATATCACTGATTTAAAATGTATTAGAAGGGCTATGTAGTTCACAAAATATTGGGGGGGGATTAATACATTTTTGGGAACATTACATAACTTGTTAAATACTGTCAATAAAAGTGAAGGAAGAAATCTCTTGATTTTAAACTTTGAAAAATAGGGTCATTTAGATGAGGCTCTTAAATTTCCAACTTTGAAATCATCAACTGCTTGACTGAAAAACTCTTGATCAAGTACAAACATTTTTAGTTGTTAAATGAATAAGCATCCATCAATATCTTAAAGTATTATGATTTACAAGTATGTACACAGGTCATTAGATACCTCACATAAAGAAATTTCATGAAGCGTCATGGAACTTTGGGACCAGAAACGAGACGTGAAATAAGGCATCCATGTAAAAAAGTAACTTCTACTAATCCATAGACAACATTAAAAAAATGTTGAGATTAAACATCTGTTGAAGGTAATGTGATATTATTAAATTGACCTAATTGAGCAGATTCAATGTGATAAACAAATGCTGGTATTCAATGTTTCAACTCTTTACTGGAGTTTTCAACAGAGGGCTTTAAAAAAAGCAAAATATGTAATTAAAATACTAAAACAAGGGCACATCATTAATACATCCATTAGTTTGAGCCAGACATAGAAACATCAAATAAACAGTGGTCCACTTCAGTTTATTCTCTTGTGGCTCCTAAATTCTTTGTGGAGCCATCATAGCTCATTGTCAGCAGGTTTGCCAACTCTTTTTTTTTTTGAGCAACACATGCTCTTGTCTACATCATTAATGGTAAATACATTTTTTGCACAGTCAAAGGACAAAGTTATTAACATTACAAGAAGAGGGAATACTCAATTTCAAATAACACCTTAATCATATGATCCATCCTTTGTGAGACACAACATACAGAATAACTTCTTTCAACTGGATGTACAAAGATAGTGAATAACATGAGAAATATTTATTTTCAGCAAGATGGTGTCACAGAGTATCCCTGCCAATGCACCCATGGAAATTCTTTGAAACAAGTTCCCAAGGCAAATTCAAAATGATTTTATGTTTTATTATTAAGTCAACTAGCATGCCTTCACTGATGTTTTTGAAAAAAAAAAAAAAAAAAAAAAAAAAAAAAAAAAAAAAAAAAAAAAAAAATCTATCTAATGTTGAAAATCTACGAAGTAGCATTTATTTTTACAATCTGATATCCGGTACAAAGAATGAACTTATGTCAAAACTATCTCTGGAAAAGTATATAAGCCACAACGGGAAAGATATCCTGGAATTATTAATATATTCCTACTAATTAGTACCATTTTCACAAAATGCTTCATGAAAATACACAAATAATACAAATTCAACAAAAATATGATTTTAATAAATATGAAAATACGCTACAAAAAAATTAAATTTCTGATTTGTCTAAAAAATTTAACACTTTTGCTAACTGCATTTCTTCAAAACAGAATCTGAAGTCAAAAATGTTTCATCCCAACACAATGATGAATCATGCACAGAATGAATTGCTGGATCCTTACCAATACTTGAGTTGCGGGAACTACTCGGTTTAGCAATGGTAACTCTGGGGAAGAACAGTTTCATCTGGTCATACACAATTGCCACATTCTGTCCTCTAAATATTTTCGCAACGAAAGTTCCTCCTCGTTTCAACAGGTATGTCGTGATATTCAATGCACAGGTTAGCAGCTCTCCTTGGATGTACTCATCTATGTCGTGTAATCCTGTAACTAAAAATAGAGCAAATTTAGAAACAAAGAGTTTAGTCTGGCATTTCTTAATATTTAGCATTACCACACTCATGTAATGTATAAATTGGTAAAAAACATCTTCTAACCTCAACAACACCCTACAACACTTAAATTCTAGACGTGTTTCTATATACTAGCAAATTCTAATCATTGTGATCATGAACAGCAGGTTGCTATCCATTATGTCTGTTACTGTTTGAACAGTAAACGTAGCTGTACAATTTGTCATGCAAGGCTTCCTGAGTAATTTTTGTTTTAATATTCAACTTTCTTTCTACTGGATTTTAATTAAAAAACTATTTTGGACCTTTTACAGTCTTCAATTTGTTGACACAAACTAGTCATCTCCAATTATCATTTAGGTCATTTTTATATGCTTTATTGAATTGTTTTTTTTAATAATATTTTTATTTCACTTGTTTGTCTCACTGAATGCTTCAAGTTAAGAGCAAGAATAATCTCATCCGCATAGCTAACTGACAGTCTATGTACAACATTGGCACAACATAAAATCAAAATCAATCTTCCTTTAGATTCTTGGGTCACCTTTTCTCCAAAATGTTTTATGATTATTTCACCAATTTTAATATAAATATTTGAAGTTTTCTTTCCATGTTTTTGACAAGCAATGTATCCTCTATGATTACGTGAGAAAACTTGTTCTGTTTTCTCTTTCCATCAATATTTTAATTGTTCATTTTATCTCCTTCTTTGGAATGCCATTTCTATAGTAATGCTAGTGAATATGTAAGTGCCACTGTGTTGGGCTAATTTGCTACAATTTGATTAACACAAGAACAAGATTGTTGCAAAAACACTCACAAACACCCGCACCTACCTTTTTTTAAAAACAAAAATACGTAAAATTACAAAAGGCACCAGCAAATAATAAGGTATTAACTTTTCTTTAATATTTTTAATAATAATAATAGTGGTTGACAGGTGTTGTGTCCTTGAGATTTAATCAGTATTTTCTGTAGGTTGGGTGTAAAATAAAGGAACAAGTGTTGTGATACTCCCAATCTGGACAACTGAAACTGTACAAACATTTCAAATTGCAACTTTTGATTACTTGAAATCAAACACAATCAACAACAAAGTTTTGCAACACACAACACTAAATATGATTAAATCAAGTCGTAGGCTTCCGCGGCCAGAGTCATTGGCATACCAGCCCTGAGGAAGACCACGACAGGATGGTCGAAACGTCGTCAACACAGCCTTCGACGCAGCGTCACCCGGACAGCCCAGATCACCCATTCAATATGATTGGTCAAGCATAAAATTGCATTGATGCCCAGGGTGATGAATTTCAACATCTTTTGTAGCAATTCGGTAAATAAATGCAATGTTTAAATTACTTTCTAAGTTTTTTTATCTGTATCATTCTTAAAAATTCCACCATCTTCCAATTTTGCAGCAGTTATGTTATGGGTTCGGTTTTACATTGTTCATCCTGTAAAAGCAATATAAGATGGATGAATTTGGACCACTGTTCTCTTTTGAGTATCGTTTACTATCTTCTCTTTTTTCTTTATCCATTTTCACCTTTATTGTTTATCTATTTGCCATATTGTAATTTTATGCATATTTCTCATATGAATCTTAAGTTTTATTCTGAGCATTATCAGGATTGTCCTGTCCACTCACGTATTTTGTAATTAAATAATGATTTTCGGTTTTACTTGACAGCAGTGTTTGGAACAGACATTAAGAAGTCCCCAGACTCGCGGGTTCTGCGGGGTGGAGGGCATTAGTAAAAGGTCTCTTTTTAATTTCACATGGTCTTCAATAAAAAAAACTATGGTTAGTATTTTTTCCCCTTTCTTTTTTTCATGACGTTGCAAATAGTCAAGAGAACGAATCTCGTCAAGTCAAGAGAACGAATATTGCATATGAGAAAGTAAAAATAATTACTGGAGCTTCAACAGCACACACTTTGTTATGCTATTTGTAACAATTAAATAACATTGAAATATTGCAACTTCTATAGTAGTAATGCTTTGGTTATCTCTTGAATAACTCTCCAGTAAAAAAAGTGAACGAGGTTAGGCAGCAAATTTCAAAAGTTCCGAGGTTTTAATGAATATTGAACCTATACCATTTTATTAAAAGACATTTGATCTACTCAAGGAAGTAAAAAAGTGTTTTTTGAGAAAACCTTGTTTATTATAAGCACATTTGTTCTAACATTTCTTAACATCAATCTCAAACAATTGTATCAAATGTATTCCAAAACTATAAAGTTTCAGTAAAAACACACAAAACAATTTTCCATTGAAGGGGCTAGTTTCAATCATAGCAACCTCTCCTTTTTCTCTGGAATTGGGTCACAAGAACTAGAAAAATCTTGGCATTAGAACATTCTCATAGTTAATCCTGGGATTCTTAAAACTTTGAGAAATCTTCAAATTTTTAATTTTTTTTCTTTCTTCAAAGTAAACAATTTCTTATAACACCAATTATAGAAACAAACTTTTTGTCTCCCACCACATAAACATTGTTCTTATTGATATTTATTTTCTGAGAGTGATCTTCTGAATGGATGAAAATCATCTCATACATTAAAACTAAAAATGTTTACTTTCCACACCATCAAAGCAAACTTCCTATTCAATTACATCATATCCAAAAATGTTACTTCAAACTCACAATATCCCAATTTAAAATGCTAACTGAGTGATTCTAACATTGTTTACTAATTAACGGTAAAGGAACAGTGAATGCATTTACACAAAGAAGTGTTGCAACTTCTAATAAATTGTTGAACTCAAAGCTCACCTTCAGTCATCGATTTATTCTTCTTTCACTCTGCCTGGTGACCTTAAATTTTGCATTATTGTAATTTCTTCTGGTGGAGCATGTGCACTTCTTTTCAGAAAAACATCAGCCACAGGCTTTTTAAAAATACACAGCCCTTCTTTACTCCCTTACATCCTCTCTGAGCTTGTGAGCCATTTTATTCGACCTATCTTTTTGTCTGAATATTATAGTTTCCCAACTACTTCTCCAGGTATGATGACTTTTTGTCCCCAGTGTTACGGCTTTGGTTTTTTAAGAATTATTATACTTACAAGATTATATATAATAAAATTAATCAATAATTATATTTTGTTAAAAAAAAAAAAAGTGGGATTATGGGGATTTGGTAGACGAAATGAGAAAAGTGATGGTAGAATGAAAATACTGTAGAGCAGTGGAGTCGTAGGAATGCCTGAACTTTGGTTAAAATTCTTTGTAGATTTAAGTGTTGATATTGTTTACAGACACGCAAATATTGGTGGCACTTCAAATGAGGTGGGAAGGTCAGAAACATTCTTTGAATGCAATTCTTTAGATGATTTAGGTCCCATACAAAATAAAATGTGGTTTTGCTTCCAATTTTATTAAATATCTAAGGTCACAAATTCAGTCGGTACGGGTAATATATAAGTATATGCACTTACCAATTAATTCCCAGTGCTCACAGAATTAATCAAAGGTTATTTGTTTAAAGTAAATATTTACCATCTGGAGCTCCATCACACACAACAAGATCTGCTTGTTCCCCAGCAAATTCATGAATTACTGCTCGAGCAGTTGACTGTTTAGTTATGTCTCCTTGTAAAATTGTTACTCCTGGAATAGGGGCCATGGCTTGAAGATCAACGGACACTATTCTCACATCAGGATTTTCAAGCGGCCTGAAAGTAAAAGAAATCCCACTATATTTTCTGACATACTACAATAAAAACACAATTTCATGGAAAATATGAAGACAAACCAAATCTTCCACAAGGTCAGACTTAACAACAGGCAACTAGCACATTTTCTAATTCTGAGGGCTCACAGGTCACCTGAATTTGTTTTCCCTGTGTATTCCTGATTTATATACTTTGAAGCATACAGTCAAGAAAATTTGTAAAAACTGCCCCTAAGCAAAATGAAGTAAAATGTTTCGTACAATGATTATTGACCTTTTATTTATTTATATATCAGTTTAAAAAAACTGTGTTAGACATACTATGGGGATAAGGACATCCTGTGGACATGACCTAAAATAATAATTTGTTTATTTATTTCCAATTCCCTAATCCTATGCAGTCCTCCTATACAACAAAAAATGTGATTTGTACATTCTTTTTGCCCTGACCTTATTCTTCGAAATTAGCATTGAGGTGCAGCATATGAATTTTACATCTATAGTTCATTGAAAATGTGACCTTCGTCATTTTTGTAAGCATACTTTGCTCTACTTGAGAAAATATTGTTTTGAAACTTGTGTGGATTTCACACCAAATTGCAGGAAAACTACTAATATTTTTAAAAAAAATTTATGTGACAGTCCATTGGGTTGTCTTTGAATAACAGATTTCTTAAAGAAAAATATCTCTATCATCAATATTGTAGTTGTATGAAGGCGTCAAAATAAAATAGAAGTTTTCAATTTTCAAAAACTTAGAATTTTTAATGAAAAAGAGATCTGCACCATTTTTTTTAAAAAAAGTCTACTCGGAGGAAAATAATTAATCCAAAAACTTCAAGCCATTTTGAGAAAATTTTGTAACATTCATTCTGGTTTCATGTAAAGTATATAAAACAAATCATAATATCAATTCCAAATTCACAGGGCCTTGAATTCAGCTGTATCAGCGACCTAATTAGTAAACTTTGAAATATACTATGCGAGAAGAGAAACTAAATGTGAAAAAAATCACAAGCAAATTGTGTCACCTCAAACATTATTTAAACAATTCTATCTACATTTAATACTTAGATATTAATGCACATAAAATACTCTTACTTCAGTTGTTTAGCAAGAACCTGACTCCAACTTCCAGGGGCAGCACACAAATCGACTACCTTCTTCACATCTAAAATAAAAAATTTCAATAACTGCATTACATGACAAGTTTTATTGGAAATCATATGTATAAAAAGACACTGTTTAAAAAACTCTTTTCAAGCAATAAAATAGAGAACAAAAATTAGATCATGAATTTAGTCCACACTTGGTTTATTAAACCTCCAAAGAAAAACAAAACATTTTCAATTGCCAATCACATTGGTTGAGCAAATTATACTGCGATTTTTGCAACTCTGCCCCTGGCAGGTATCGGCTGTTGACAGTTTCATCCTATCAGGAGCTTGAACGTTGCCATAGTGATGAAACCATCCACAGCTGATACCTGCCAGGGGCAGAGTTGCATAAATTGCCATATAAAATAACAAGTACCTTAGGCAATACAAAAAGCAATAAATGAACTAATGGGAATAACATATAAGGTAAGGAACAATCAACACAAAAAATAACAGGTTGAGAGAATTGTAACAGGATGAATAAAGAAAGAAGTGTTCTTCCGATCAGTAATTTTCAAGGCAATGTCTTTGCACTACTATTAGCTTAATTCTTTAACAAGAAGAGTCCATTTCTCAAGAATTACAGTTGTGAGAGTAACAGGTATCAGCAAGATTCAGTGATGAAACGTGTATTTAAGAACATACTAACTGTGGCATTTAAGTGTAAATAATGATACCAGACATTTTGGACCATTTCAAGATTTTTGACTCTTATTAATGAGAGGGAGGAGTCATCAAGTGGCAATAATTCACATTTTATTTTCATTCTTTATTATACAATTTGAAGAATACATTTTTTATTTGTTAATCAAAGGCAGTCAGGCTCCTTGCATGTTTTCTGACTGCCATAATTCTGCCAAAACAGATTATTCAGACCCAAAAAAATTTCACAAATAATATCAAATATATTTCATATTTATTGATCGTTTTACCTTGGAGCAAATTATATCTGCAAAATAATTAGGTTAATACCGCGTATGGAATACAAATTTTTCCTTACCTTTAAACAAATTGAACCTTTCATTCAAATGAATTAATTTGAAAGCGCTCCTAGCTCTCCATCCCGCCTCCTTAGCTTGCCGATAATATATATCACGTTTATCTTTCGATGACCTACCCATTGTTCTTAAGAGTTCGTTGAGAATTCAATCACCTTAAATCGAGCGCTTTTTTATTTAACATAAACACAACACAGATCACATGAGCACATGATTGCAAATTTTTTAGACTACTTTTAACACTTGCAAACATCAGTATAATACAACCATAACTTGCATACACTTTGCGTTACACAGAAAAAGCTGATATAGTAATGGGAGTGAATAGGAGACACTGACACAAGAGAACGACGAAAAAGTGAAACGACCTCGATCGGGGCGCAGTGAACGTTGGAAGCAATGAACTAAGATGAGGCGGGCGATTTGAGTATTTTTAATTCTAATTTCACCTCACTGTGCTACTCTAAAGCCGAATACAACCACAAAAATTGCCCTTCTTGCTCATTTTTGTTTTAATCGCACTATAGTATATTTCGCAGATAGCCACGTGTCGTTTATGCCAAAACGCTAGTTGCTTGCAGGTTTATTACAATACAGTGATCGTCAACAATGCATGATATTGTAGAATCCACATGAAACAGATGCCAGACCGGCCAAATCAGTTGAGTAACTTCGGACATTGCGAAGGGAAATGCAGTGACCCACGTACACGACTCGGCGCGTTGTGTATGTGGGTCGGTACATGTTAGTTGCGTCCTGCGTGTCGAGCGAGAAAGGTTTCTGTAGTGCACGACTCAGTAATTCGTTGCGTTATAATGCTAATTTTTGAACAAACAATTTCGTTGCAATACCGCAGCAGTAAGTAAACCAACCAAACAATTTCTGTTACGTGCGTGATGGAAATACCTTTGACGAGCCGAAGGCGGAATATTACTCCCTTTAAGAAGAAAGGCATATAAATTGTGTCGGGTGTCAAATCGGTTTTCATAACAAATCATAGGTCCCTCATATATGCTGTGCGCCTTATGTGACATTAATTAGGGGTTGGCTTAATAGAAATTTGCGACTTATGCCATTTGCAATTCCCATAGAATGAAGAGAACCAAAGAAACCCCCCCCCAACGGCTGTTATTTCTGCATTGAACAATTGGAGTTTGCGTTCCGAAAACTCTGGCGATGAAGATTTAAACATAAGTACCGAAAAGGATGACATTGAACGCCCAAATTTCGGTGGAATATCTACAACATGTCAGTCAGAACAAAAAGATCGAATCAGGCACAATTGTTTGCGTCTGGATTGAAAGGTGAAGGGAACCTCCTTTAGAAAGAAACCACATTTACATAATATTGCCGACGGGAACCAAATCTCCAATGCTTGTTCTCAGAAGAAGGCAATCTAAAGTATTGTACTCATGTTGATGCATTTCTGATTACTTTGAGAGACAACTATGATCCTAAGAATTGAAGATTGTTTATAGATTCCTCTAAATTCAGTTTAAAAACCGGGCTTATTCACATCCAAAATGAGAAGTAAATTATGCCTCTTGCCTATGCAGCCCATATGAAGGAGACGTATGGTATCATGAAACTTTTGTTATTGAAGATACAATACCATCAGTATTCATGGAACGTATATACAGATTTGAAAGTTATCGCACTTTTGTTAGGTCACCAACAAGGATATTCTAAATTTTGCTTGTTTTCTATGAGATAGGGATAGCGGAGATCACAAAAATAATTTTGTGAAGAAGAACAGACCTTAAAGGCCTCTGATTGCCGGACAAAAAATGTAGCTCTGCAACTCCATGTAATGCAGCACACGCATATCCCTTGCACACCAAACTCGGATTGATGAAACATTTTGTTAAGGTGATGGATAAAAGTGGGTCAGGTTTCCCGTACTTAAATAACAAATTCCTGTGGATCAGTGAAGTGAAAATAAAGAAAGGTATATTCGTAGAATCACAAATGAAGGAGGTTATGAGGGATCATGACTTTGAGGCAAGTTTGAATAGCGTTGAAAAGGTTGCATGGATGTCGTTTCAAAAGGTCGTAATGGAATTTCTTGTAATAGAAAAGCTGATATCTATGAAGAAATAGTGCCGGAACTCCTTCACAATTATAAAGCTCTGGGATGTAACATGTTGCTTAATATACATTTTCTGTATTCAAACAGACTTCTTTCCTGAAAATCCCGGTGCTTTGAGCGACAAACACGATGAATGATTCCACTATGACATTGCAAATATGGAGCAATTTTATCAGGGAAAATGGAATCAAAAGATGCTTACAAACTATTGCTGGGCACTAAAAAGGATATACACAAACGAAATACAGTAAACAATCGTTCAGAATTACATTTTGATTGAGATTATTATATGTAAGTAAAGTAAAGAAAACCAACAACTTAACAACAGTTTGTAGGTTTTAATCACCTATTACAAAAAATCCTTGCCCGTTACAAATAAATGCTTCACAAATTTGAAATCAAAACACCATTTTCTATCAGGAACAGCCATTAATCGATTTAACAAAAAAAAACAAAATGTTGTGTACCAGTTTTCTATAATAAAATTTATCGCGTCCCTTTCTTTGTATCGTCGTTTGAGAAAATGAAGGAAGATATAGTCTTGTTTTATTTACATGTTATTACTATGGCCACCAAAACTTATGGGACAAAATTAAACTCTTGCTTTAATAAAATCACAATATTTATCTTTCTTAAAAATAAAATGCAAGTTATCCCAGAGTTATCCAATTTTTTTTCTTTCTAAGAAGTCCTTTATTATACGTTATCCCTAGCAAATTACTCTGAGAAAAAAAACATAATTAAAAAACAAACATTTATATTCCGGAGAGGTCCACTAAGTGAATTTGACCATTCAAAAATGTAGTTTTTTTCTTCTTCTAAAAATACATCCACTTGTCAAATGATTGGGTGCGATCTCTGACTGGTGGATTGTGAGAACTAAAGTATTTATTACCTTTTCGAGTGATTTATTGTACCCTTGTATTGGGTCATTCCATGGCAAATGGTCTAATTTTGGAGAAGTGCCCCGTGCGACCATCGTGAGATGTAATGTAAATCATCTCATAAAAGTACATTTCTGTTAACATGGACTGAATATATACTATTTTTAGCTTTTTGAAAAAAATCATCTTTCCACTTAATTTTTACAGCAATGATAAGAGCTAGGAGATTGAAATGTTGCATTAAAATCAATGTTATATTTAGATGTTAAGTGCTAAATTTCGATTTTCTTACAAGAATATTGAGGAAACTATACAACAATAAACTTTGAAATTTTTATTGAACACCATATTTTTCGTAAATATTATGCCACATATTGAGCATTGTTGTCTCCGATGGATAATGAAATTACCTTTTTCTGATGTTTCAAATCCTGTTTCTAAATTTTAAGATTCTCTGCGAGGTACTACATTAGAAGGCTGAAAATTCCCTCTTTTGGAACTTTTTGCCAAAATCATCCGTTTTAAACTTAATTTATGAAGGAATGCTTCGAGCTAGCTAGTTGAAATTTTACATTAAGTAACAATAAAATATTGATATGTTAAGAGCCAAGGTCCACTTTTCTTACTCAAAGGAAGCTATTCAATGTAAAAGACAGAGTTTTTCGAAGATTGTTCTGCAATGTACCCACTGTGTGTTAAGAAATACAAAAAAAATATGTTAGCTCCATTGCATAGGGTGGAGAAACGTTGTGTAAATAAGCTCAGTGTTATTTCTTTAGTAATAACGGAGAAGGAAAAATTGTATCCCAAAATTGCAAAAAAACCTTAAGTCGTATTTTACAATGGCCCTGCACTTACAGAACTGCTGTAGTGCATGAGGTCAAACAGTTTTTTTTTACATTATCTCACCTATGAAGCTACAACTTCATCAAAGTTTTGAGATACGTAGAACATACAAAACTGCATTAATATCCGAGATCGTGGGGAGCCCTAGACCATTTGATATAAAATGACAGTGATGTCGGTTCAGGCATGAGAGTGATTTTGGATGCTCGTTTTCGTGGGTGACTGAGACGTAGAAACGATTCATATTTTTTTCACAAACGTTGGATTACTTGTAACTCAAGCTGTTTTACTCATTGTTCTTTACATTGCGCCAACTGAATTGATTATTGATTCCGGACGCGTCAACGGCTATGGTCATTTGTCCCGCAAGTGTAGTGTATGTTTTGTGTGATCTTTTTCCCGCTGGATAGCGAGATCCGGCGCCGACCTACCCGTCGGCGTGCACGATTTTCCCCAAACCGGTACCTTCCAAAAGCGGGGCACCGCCGATTTCATGGGAAGAAGTTTTGACATCGAATGGCATTTCTTTTGCGAAACGCTAGAGGGTGTTGAATTTTGTGGTTAGCCTCTTGCCGCATTGTTCACGGCACTACCATTAACCTTAAAAAAAAATTCTCTATAAAGTTTTTCGTTGATGTGGTCGGTGTCTTCTATATTCCACATTGCTTCTGTTTTGTTGTTAGTGTTCCTGATAAACTATTATGATTTTAACTTCCTCATGACCTTTCTTAACATCGATTTTTATTTTTGGAAGTAGGGGTGGATATCGTGACACTGCTAATGATCAGGATCATGATATAATCATGGTATTGTTCAATGTCAAATGTTTCTTCATTAGTTATACAATATGGAACGAAAATACCCTGTGTGCCACACACATGTAACTATACAGCAGGAAAAGTGAACGGCCACGGCAGTGTTAGCTTATGAATACCTTGACTCAAATGTCAACAAGAATCTTCCCAGTTGATACGTGAGGTTGACTTTTCCTTAAATCGCGTTGGTGGTTCATTCCAATTGTGTTTTGATAACAAATATAGAATCTCAGTTCCAAAATAAAAACACTTCATTGTAAAATTAAATTTTTTTTAAAAGTAAAATTCATTATTAAAAGAACCAAAAACGAATAATCTCGTGAACGAATGTAGTATATATATCGAGATATTGAAAAAATAGAAATAATTGACTAAAATGTACGGAACATGTGATGTCAAACTACTTCGATAAAAAGTTGACGAGATCACGACAGTAGATAAAGGCAAAAATTACGATGAACATTCTCAGTTATCATATTTTCAGTTCATTTCCCTATTCGTTTACTCCCCAAACATTTTCATTTGATGGTGAGTATAATCGCAGGCTTGTTTATTTGAGTAAGGTCATACGTGATAAGATAATGTTGGTGCATTGTTCTTATTCAAGGTCACCTCCTATTACAGAAACGAAAGGTTATCATACTAGAGGTAGGCGTAATTTCTCAGTGCTACTTGGTACGCTAAGTAGAACCTACGTTGTAGCTCCAAAGCGTAAGTATACATCATAATTATGAACTTGACATCCGTTTTTGACTCCGCGATCCATTTAATGATACATTCTTTATTTCTGGCAGAGCAAATACAATTTCATTATAATTCCCTTCAGTCGTTCGAAACATCAATTTTAGCATTAACATCCTCAGAGACAAACACCATTGAACCACACTAGTTGTCAGCGTAAAGCATCATTCACCTGGTGATTAGTAAGCTATCTGGTAATTAGTAGGTACTAGTATTAGTAATTTGAGCGAATACTGAGATGAGCCGTTATTTTGCGGACATAAATGTAGCTTCACTGTACGCGCGTTTAGTTGAGCTCCTTTGTTAATGATGGTGAGAGGTGGGATTCGCATCTTTTATTGGGGGTCAAAGAGTACCCTTCTTAATATGGTAAAAAGTTCCCATAAACTAAATGTCATATGAGTACTTACTCTATAATTATAACATAAACATAACATTTTTGAAAGATTTTTTTAGCCCCTGTCCCACCATCCACTTCCCCCTACAGCCAAAAACGTTTTTTTACAAATCATTTCGTCAACTTAATACTATTTTATCTACTTGAAAAAAAATATGAAAAAAGAAAAAGAATGTATACTATCAGAAATATGTTTTGATATTTTCTCAGCGCCAAATTCAAATGCAAAGCTTTTTAAATAAGAAAATAGTCTTAGAACCTTGGAACAGGCTTGAAAACAGCTAAAAGTTCTTCTTAAAACACAAAATGTGAATTTTTTCAGATTGCTCAGCTATAGTTAACAAATAAAAACAATTTTTACCATTTTAAATCACATACAATTCGAAAATGACTGCAACAGTTTTGTGCATTTATTTGAGTATTTAGTATAAATTTGTAATGAAAATTATTCTGTTAACCAAAAAACAATGAAACTTTTTTATAATGGTATCGTCATTATGAGTAAAACAACAGATTTGCTTGAATAGTAAAACAAAAGTGAAATTACTCTAATAAAATTGAATATAACAGAAAATATTCAGTGGAGAAAACAGGTTCGCTTTTTTCTCAGTGGACACTTGGCATCAAACAAATATGCATTATTTACAATATATCTTGCATTATCATAAAAAAAAAATTCTTACAAAATATAATATAATAAAAAATTATATGAAATCTGCCGCGCGGCGATTCACCTGGGTGACGTTGGTTTAATTCCCGGCATGCAGGTACGGATTTTTGGAAATTTCTTAGAATCTTCTGGTCGGATCCAAAAATAACTATCAGTTCCCTACCAGGACTCCAAGATGCGTCGAATGACTCCTCATACGTTTCGGTAGGTGCACGGGTAGTGATCAAACCGCACACTCGCACTCACGCACACTCATTAACTTAAGTACTGTAGTGGGATTGATTTTTTTATCAAAATACAGAAAAAAGTAAATCTTTTATAATATAAATTTGAAGATGCGAGAGATGAAATGTCTAAATATATTTTTTAAATTTGTCCCAACAATGGGGGGGGGGGGTAGTTGCCCCCACTTGCCACCACATGAATTCCGCCTCTGGTTGTGGTACAAGTACTCGTAGATCCGAGAGTGGGTGTTATTTTAATATAAATACTAACAACTCAATGGTGTAGTTCGATAATCAATGCAAATTATTTTCTATTACTCGGCAGCGAAAACGTCTTGTTCCAAATGTTACCTTGTTTTGTTGGTACTTTTATTTATCATTCAACTATTAAAGCTGAAAGGATGGGAAGGATTCCAGACTTCAATAATCGAGCGCAGATTGTACTTCTCCTCCATACGTCGCATACACTTTTTAATGTTCTTTGAAAAAAAAGCTCAGATAAATCGAATTAATGTAATATTCCTGTTTTACGTTTTTGGGCCTTTCGCTGACTACATAGGTCACTTCCCCCGGATAAAAAGTTTTACTGTTAGTGCAGCCACCGTGTACTTACCAGTGTACGCATTCATCGTCGCGCTGGAGCTCGGGGACCCGAATTACAGAGTTCGAGATCCCTTGCACCTAGTCCTGCATTAGAGGAAGTTTTCTCTAAGCGCCAGTGTTCGGTTGTCATAGGATTTGATCCGTAATCTCAAAGTAACCGCGGTCGGCAAAAGCTTTGCCCAGAGCGGCGGAGGCGGCCATACGTATCACGCACACCGTCAAGCTACATCGAGAGGCGCTGACACTGCGACCGGTAAGCCCTTCTGTCACGCATGCCACAACATCCATGCATTACGCGGGATTCGAACCCACAGCCCGGATGTCATGGGCACTTGAGCGCAAATGCGCCTGCGGGAATCAGGTTGACCAGGAAATGAAGGAGATATATGGTGCTTAGGAGAGTCGCACCATGCCACAACACACAAGCAAACATCAAGGCCCCAGACGGAAATCGAACTCGCGACCCTTGAGATCGAGATCGCTGCGTCCGTCTGAACGATCTCGGCTACCGAGCGTCGGACGCACGGCTGTTCTCTTCCGAGAGCTTTTCTCTCCTCGCTACCCAGGTCGACCTTGGTAATTAGTTGGTGGTGAAGTACTTATATACAGAACGAACTAATTTCGCAGTTGCTGCTTCTTCATAACAGTGCATAAGAGCGAACACTCTTTGGGAACTTATTCTGCAGAGTAAATTTACCTGAGGGGAAATGATTCACAGGGGGACTTTTGCATGCCATAGATGCAAGCAGCAAGAGACGATTTCGCTTGAGGGTCATGGCCGTTAATACAAAATGCCTTAGATGTCAGAGGAATATAAAATGATATTTATCCTTGACTTCACGATCGGAAAGCACTCGGAAGTGAACAAAAAAAGCATCTGAAATCTTGTACTTGTGGCTCCAATTTTAAAGAAAAAACATGGAGCCGTTTTTGAGAAAAAATATATTAAAAAATAAGAAAAAGCCAATATTTCAGTCAACATTACCCAGAAACTACTCATATTTTCAAAAAAAAATTATTATCTTATTTCAAGATGTCTTCAAACACATTGTATTTAAAAAAATCCCTTTTTGAATTTTGTAGATGTAAAAAGAGGCCGAAAAAATCGTGATATAGTTATTGATATAATCGTTCTCCTTGTTCACGCGACAGCAAATGGATTCCTTCACAAAGGGAACGATGAAGAGTAATAGCCAAAATCTGCAGATGATCTACCTTTGCAAATCTTAACAATATAATATAATATAATATAATATAATAGGGATCACAGAACTATAGAAAACGTGTATAGTATCCACTTTTTCCCATAGTACGTCACATACAGTCTTTAACTGTTTTGGACGTCAACTAAATAAATAATCAGAAATCTGCGACACAACCGCAAATACTAAAATTATTAATATTTAACGATATACGATACTTTTACATAACACCCAGTAATCTTAATCCTCATTGATATAAATATACACTTATTTTTGTTAATATTGGAATGGAACCGTATTCACTAATCACATTAGTAGCGTGTGCCTACTACATTTAGAACATTTTTCAACATTCTTTTGATGAATTCCAAGATCACCCCGGAGCAGTATCTTAAACAGAGGGGAATGAATCGTGCGTTTGCCTTCCCTTTCAGACACTCCCTATTTTTATTATTAGGGCTGAGAAACGGGATGTTCTCATATTCTCATATGTCACACCTTGTTGTGCATGATCTAAAACTGTTAAACTTCAAAGAAAACAAGTACATCCATATTGGGAACAAATGTGTCAATATTGTGTCTAAAAACTGCCGTATTCGGAACAAATATGATTAATTGAGAAGTATCTATTTGAAATCATGAACAAAGAACAAAATATTCATTTGAAATTAAACACGTTGAAACTGGGAAAAAACGACTTCAAACTCAGCGCAGTGAAAATAAGAACAAGTGAATTAGTAGTAAAAATAGATCACGAACGTATTTGAAACGTATATTATTTAAAGGTTCTTATAAAAATAATATCAGTAACCTATTCTATAATTGTGTCCCTAAACTTTCCATGAAAAGTCTAATTTTGTAGTTAACATAAATTTCCTCTTAAGTGCTTTTAGTAAAAGTTTGCGATCTTCTTCAATATAATACATCTTTAATCCATTATGTTTTTCGGTAATTTAACCCCCCCCCCCTTTAACCACCAATTGGTTTGATTTCATACTTATACTTCATTCACATATTTACAGTTGATTTCTTTACACCAAGCGAATTTCCCTATCCCTTCGATTTATTGTAGAATAAAACCAAAGCTATTGAATATTTTTCCTCTCCCATTTTTAATGTATTTCACAATCAACCGCTCGGAGAATCACGACAACATTGAGCACTGACATATTTCTCATGATGTACTATCTTCCATTAATGTATGATATAACTTCAATCACGGTAATTTTATTGTCAACTGAAGCAATTGAGTTTATTCTGAACATGTTTTTTACTTGAATTGTCTTATTATTTCCCGTTTTGAAATTATTTGGTCTCAATATAAAGTTATAACTCACAGTTTCAATTACATTTCTTCACAATTCGAATGTTTTACTTCAATTTGATCGAGTTTGTTCTGAATTTGGTTTTGATCTGGACTTTCTTCTAGATCGGCACACTTTCGTCACAGAATTCACCAAATTCTTCAAATATCATTGCGTGGTGCATTGAATATCGTTAATAATTGACTGGACTTTTGTACTTTCAATAACAAGTGAAATACATAAAATTACGTTGCAGCGAGTGTGACAATATTGGGAGAAGACAGATCATTGGGTTTCCCCTGAGACTCCCTCGGTTGCCGTGCAGCGCTAGACAGCGCCGCCAGCTGGTTGAGCAACCAAAACGGGCTATATCGCCCGTGTTAAATCGAAGGGCCAGAGAGTAAATACCGTAAACCCAGTAATACAGCCAAGATCCAAGAGCGTGGTGCAATACCTGAGAAGGCACCAGGCGGAGATAGCGGCAGTTGGATGCTTTTTGGTTTCAAAACTATTCCATATACATCGATAGTGCTGCAATATCTTGAATATTGAATGCCATTAAAAGGAAAACGTATATTCCTAACATATTAAGAGATCCTTTTTCGGTTATATCTGGAGGTTGTGCAACCTAAGCAAGAGCCGACATTAATGGAGAGGCTAGCCCAGTACTATCTGAGCAAGCCCATTAGAATATTGCAGGAGCCGGTCTGTTGTCCACGTGTGTACAGCGGGTTGCAGCGATGCGAAACGCAAATGGTAGGGTACTTGAAACCCGATGGATTCTTCTAATGCTTTTTTTTATTAATTTATTTATGGTCGCTATTCAACTACTAAAACCATCTAGTGATCACTTAACTCAAGTAACATTGGGGGTATCGTCAGGGCACACAAACATTCATGCCTCGGGCGGGATTAAAACCCGCGACCATTCAGGCACGAGGCAGCTACGGCTCTTCAGCCTCAGCGACCTCGGCTATACATGCCGACTTTTCAACTCTTTAGTCTTTATTTATACAGCGAAAGAAAACTATTTATTTAAATACGAACTAATTGAATGGTCGCTCATTGAATTCATCCTTTCGTAATCGAATGTACAATTCTTAACAATATGGACAGTACGTCACCAAAGTGCAAAACATATTGTTTTCAAGAAGATTTTTAAAATACCCAAATTTTTGTGAGAATTGTTGAATGTTCACCTTTGAAGTTTGCTAATAAATCACTCAAAGATCACACAACTTGTGACAACTAACTTTATTTGCCAAGTGTGGTCCCAGATATTAATGTCGTTAACAGATCTTGGCAGTTAGGTGAGGCAGATTCTAAACTAACTTCAGTTACCATTATTGTCGTATCGTCATAGAAAAAATTGCGTCTGTTGCATATTTGGGTTTGGGTAAATAATTTGTGTTACAGCTAGTGAAGAACCGGCCTAGCACATTATCTTGAAGTACGTGTACGCCTACATTATTTGGCATTCGTAACAGTAGTTTTCGCAACAGACAATAATTCCGGAAAGCTCTGGAGCACCTTACTATTTATTAATGATTAATTTTAATTACAATTATCCATATTATTTTTTAATATCAAAGTCAAAGAGAGAGGGCGTAAGAGAGAGAGCGAGAGAGAGCGACAGAGAGAGAGAGAGCGAGAGCGACAGAGAGAGAGAGAGCGAGAGCGAATGCGAGAGAGATCAAGAGAGCGAGAGAGAGATCTAGAGAGATCGAGAGAGAGAGAGAGGGAGCGAGAGAGCGAGCGAGAGCGAGTGAGAGAGAGCGAGAGAGCGAGAGAGAGAGCGAGAGAGAGCGAGAGAGAGCGAGAGAGAGCGAGAGAGAGCGAGAGAGAGAGAGCGAGAGAGAGCGAGAGAGAGCGAGAGAGAGCGAGAGAGAGAGCGAGAGAGAGAATGTCTAAGATTTCTAAATGTCTATATTTCATGCTCAATTATGCGAAAACTACTCAAATTTTCGAAAATTTGTTTTTTTTGGGGTTACTCCCAGCTTCAGGGGATGCTGATATCCGCGTTGGGTGCTTACTATGTCCACTTGGGGCACATATCAACTTTTACACTAGACACACATGCGGGCTCCTCGGTCTGTGGTCAGCAGTTTCATAAGACCTTACGCATCAATACACATATATGAAAGACAAGCGACCCTTCAGTCCAAGCCGGTGAGTTGGCACAGGATCTAGCCACCACGGCCTTCCAGGTCGGCATTTTCAAAAATTAGTTCATGGCCTTATTTCAAGATGTCTTTGAACAACATATTTCATGAAGTAAAATAATCTCTATCTTCAATACGGAATTGTACGAAGACGTGGGAAAATTTTAAAAGTAAAATAGTCTATCTTCAGTATTATAGTTGTATGAAGATGCCCAAAAAAGTGCACTTTCGCAATATTCGAAGAATCAGGTATTTTCACGAAAACAAGACCCACGCCGTTCTTTAAGCGTTATCTACGCTATCCTAGAACAAAGTTTAATAAAAAAATTGAGTTCTTTTTGAATATATATA
>BOPP01000137.1:713826-725715 GCA_017312745.1 Gryllus bimaculatus | reverse complement strand
AAAATCGAGAGAACCGGCGAGGCGAGCAAGGGTCGGCAGTGCGGGGAGGCGCTCGGCGGGGTACGGATGGGCTGTGACACACCCGATGATTAATCAGCCATTTTTCAGTGCAGTTGGAGTAAATGAAGTTTGATGGTAGAATAAAGTGTACTTAGGACTTGTCAGCAGTTGGACAATCGATGGAATTAAGTTCGCGCGTTGAAACTGAGAAAGATCATTGAAAATCGTGAGCCGCGTGGCCGGTTTTGGTTAGTACAGTGATACCATACTTAAATGAACATAGTTGGGAGCAGTGCCGAACAGATTCATTGCGAGGCTGAGGAAGATACCGAAAGGAGCAGGAAAGCCCGACGGACATCGACCTTGCGCCATGCGGTCCCATATCTGTGTGTCATCCTCATAACGGCTGGGACGGCGCCCAGGCGGAGTCATCAACCGTCGCGTGGGGCGCGAGGGACCGGTCGCCGAGGGAGGGCGCATCTCCGACGGGCTCCGAGGTGAGCCGAAGTCCGCCGACTCCGCCGCCGCCGCTGCCGCCAGTACCACGACCGCCCGAGGAAATGTCACGAGGGACAGATGATGTTTAAAGGCCGAGGTATCATATACATTTGAGCAAATCCGCATGTTTGGTATCAAAACAAAGATTGTACGGACTGTAAATATTGTTTTCCAGGCATACTATATGGTCAATAAAACGTTTAGTTGTGTAAAAGAATCTATCACAAAATTTCTCTTTCCATGTTACGCCAAAACCTTAGAGACCCATTCACGAGAGAACATCTGTCCCCATTACAATTCATAATCGTGAAAAGTACCGCTTCCTAGGTACTTCACAATATATATATATATATATATATATATATATATATATATATATATGTGTGTGTGTGTGTGTGTCGGGAATATCAATTTTAGATAAAAATTGTATAAAAGATTAAAGTGCTAGCATTGACCACAGACGGACAGACGTTTTGCCATAAATCGATTTTTCGGTTTCAATGACCCTAAAAAGGTGGATTTAGACTCTACAACTTTGCCTTCTTGAGTTTCATAGTACGTTCCCGTCCTTGTAACTATAATAGTTGAAAGAAGAGTAAAAGTTAAAGATAAATAAATAAAAACACTATTTAAAAATGCGCGAGATTAGCAATATCTGAAAAAATAGGCATTTTCGTTTCAAAGTTTTGGAAAACTTGGAAACTTTGCTACGGTGAACGAATTGCAGATATGATTTTTCTACAATGCTAACAAAATAGTAACTCAGGGGGCCATCTCAGCATTTGTTCAACGAATCAGGGAAACTGGATAAAAATCTGATCAAGATGGGGGTCATTGACCTGGAAGCTGAAGTATATTTCTTGTTACAAGCATATTATCTTTTATATAAACAATTATAGAAGACAAATATGAACTAAACAATTGTATATCACTGTTTTGTTAAAATAAACATAATTTTTCTTTTTGAGGATCAGTATAGTCTCTAAATGTGTAGAAACAGTTATGCAGCGGAAAAGATTTTACTTTTAACTTAAATTTGTGAACCGGCTTCAATTATTTAATGTCATCTGGCAATGCGTTGTAAAGTAACGTACATATATTGTATGAGGATATCTGATAGTGAGCTGTTGATACTGCCACTTGATGATCGTGATTTCTACGACCTGTGTTGTGATTATAAATATCAGTATTATATGAAAATATGTTCCCACCGTTAAGTCAGATGTGCGATGAAAACTTGACAAACCAGCATTTCACGACAACATAGTAATTATAGGCGAAGACTGTACTTGTTAATAACGAAACTTCCACCAGAAACCAACAAATTCTTTGTCGAACCAGGAAAAGAGAATATACAGATAGAAACGTATTCGTACATGTTACAACATCTGAGTTGTGCAAGTAATATTCTTTTCATCAGAAGCTGCGACGCCTTTATCGGTGTAAAGGAAAGGTAAACACATACTGCGGAATTGTTTGAAAAAGGTGAGAACATTTAAGCCATTTGAGATGTATTTTACGATACTCATTAACATCAGAGGCGGTGTCACAAGCTTGCACACAGATATGTTTTAATAATATATCATGATCGTCAAAAAATTTACGTGAACTCCACAAACAAGCTAAAAATAAATCTTCCATCTTTGCCGACAACCAGTCTCTGCTCTCCAGCACGCTCGTAGACTTTATTAAAAGGTGTATATCTCGTTGGGCAATCAACTGTTACATGAGAAGTGGAGTTGGATACGATGCATCGATAAAACACAAGAAAGCCAAAAGATAAAAAGGCTTCTGCATCTACCACCGTAATTTTGCAGAAAATTTAACGTTGTCACTTTCATTTGTTAGAAAATAAAACTTATTGTTCGCGTGTACAACGTGCATCGGAAATCGGCGACTTTTTGACTGAAAATCTCTTATTGCCGGGCTCTGCTTACGAAGAAGTGGATAAATCATGTTTCTGTATGTCGTAAATTGCTCCCTTAAATACCTTACGTAGTCAGAATCCCTATTTTGTGTGTCTTGATACCGATTGACGGTAAAATGTTTATGGTAAACTGTAGCGTTTACCATAAACATTTTACTAACCTAAACCACTGAGACGATTTCCTCCAAATTGATATTTCCTGATTGATCTAAAGGAACTCAAGGCCGTGAGAGTTTCAAACGGATGTATTGATTTTTGGGGTACATTTCATGGATCCTCAATTATATTTTATAATTTTTCTCAAAATAGACTCCAAATTATTTAATTACAATTTAATTGATTTAAGATGAGGGCAAAGAGCGAAAACAAAGAGGGTTTCATTTTCATTACTTCTTTGCATTGTTGGAGTTCTATAAAAATGGGACCAAAACCGATTATTTACCTTTCTTTCAAACAAAGAAAAGATGTACAGAAAAAAATTGGAGCCGTTTTTGATAAAATAATTAAAAATTGCGTTTCGCACAAAATTACGCGAATACTGCTAACATTTCCGAACTACGTTTGAGCTTTTAATTTATGCAATTCTCAAAACTTCAGGAAAATCAACCAAAGTGAATCCTGTGCCATTCTTTTACAGCGTTCTTTATGCCGTCCAAGGACAAAGTTTAAAGTAGTGATGTTACAACAGCACAAATGTTCCTTGGAATTTTCGAAAATCCAGAGCTTTAAAAAAATGAAAGCCACGCCATTGTTTTAGCGTCCCTTCTTCCATCCGGAGAAAAAGTTTCAAGAAAACATTTTGGGCTTTTTTTTTTTAGAAAAACATTTTTTTATTTTTAGAAATTTTAGACACAAATTAAGCGAAATATACTATTTCTTAAAAAAGTGCACATGTCTTTCTTTAATGAGATGATTTTAGCAACAGACTTTGCCTAGGGCAAAAATCTCTATCTTTAAAATATAGTTCTGAAATAAATGTTTTTGAAATTTAAAAAAAGGAGAGTTTTCCGAAAGTGGTACCAGCACTATAGTTTTTACCGTCCTTTGTTACATATGAGAAGCAATTTTAAGGACAATTTTGGAGCGGTTTTTGAGAAAAAATATTTAAATAACTTAAAATTGCCTATATTTCTCGAAACAATTGCAGGAAACATTACAACTCATATTATAGAAAAATTGAACATGACCTTATTTCAAGGCTTGCCTTTAAAGAAGAGATTTCATTTTGGAAAAAGTCTCTGTCTTCAATAACATAGTACAATACAATAACATGTATGAAGATGGCACAAGAAACTGCACTTTTTCAATTTTCGAGAAACTACCATTTCTTACTAGCGTTCAGCAATATGAGTTTTTCTGACGAAAATTAGCCGTTTTTCGGTGCAAGAATTCATAACTTTCTCTTAGAAGTAAGTGCGAGGAAATAAAAATTGGAGCTATTTTTAAGAAAATGATGAAAATGTGATGGTGCTTCATATATTGTACTTTTAAAAGTACAAATAACCGTTTCAAACTTGCAAGGCTTCTAGTTCGCCAGATCGATCGGGGAATATATATTTTGGAGAAAATCGTGGAAACAGACGTTATAGCTTCAAAGGATTTTTCGGTAGTAAGGACCCACAAAACGTGTATTTTGACTACACAAAATGTTAGATGGAGTACTTTGCTATATATAGAAACACGATTTATCCGCTTTTTTACCAGCACTCCGCAATAAAGGTTTTTTTCTGTCAAAAAATCGCCGATTTCCGGCGCACGATTACAGTCCTATATCTTTTTAGGATATAAGCCGAAAAAGAAAAAAACTAAAACCATCCTTAACCAATTCCCCCACCCGGTTTATAGCCCATTTTCTAGGATTATTAGTATCATGTACTGTATGTACCAACAAACAAAAATGTCAATTTTCAAACCTTCGGGATTTCTTTCATTTGCTTTATCTATGTTGACTGGACTATGTGTTCAGCTGTGAGGCTAGTGGTGGTGTTGGTGGTGATGTTTGTGGTGCAGGGTAACGTAAATGGAGTGCTAAACTAAATGCCTTAATTCGAATCCCTGAGTGGCACAATTTGTTGATGCTCGGATGCAGTGCCGGCGCAAGGCATGTGCAGACTAGTGGGCAAAAATAGTAAAAATTGACAAATAAATTAGAAATTGAGAAAATCGTTATTGTAATTGTATAAGGCGCGGTACACTAGTCTGATATTTTTATACAATTTTCAATTAATTTTTTACTTTAAATGTGATTATAATCATTACGTAGGACTCTGATATGAATATAATGACGCTAACATTAAAGCATATTCTACTGAAATTCATATTTATTATTTAATGTTTGTAACAAGTAATTTTATTAAGCGCTAACTAAACACAACACATTTTTTAGCGTTTTAAGATCAACGTGGACATTGTATTATTTGATCATTAAAATCTTTTACTTAAAACTATTATTTAAAATGTATTTCCAAAAACTTTTTCTAATTTGAACGTTGTATTATTTGTTATTTGTTGAAATATTTAATTTATATAGTTTCTTGACACAACGTTCACATTTTTATTTTTTCGCGAGGGTGGGGGCTACGTGTTAGTGCTGTCCCGGCCCAAAATTGTTTAGCTCCGGCACTGTTCGGATGCATTTTTGTGGTTCAAGTAGCATTATAATACCACAAAACCGTTACAGATTATGCTAGAAAGTACGTGGTGTTGTAACATCACTAGTTCAATAATGTTTAAGATTTTGTGCACATAGTCGATTATAGGATGTTTATTTCGGGAGCCAAAGGTATTTGTTGGTATAATATTATGTTCTTTTATTATCGGTTATAATCCCTTTAAAATCAGATTTTCAAACAATGTAGATGTTTCTAAATGTATGGAGATTGGACTCTAGCCTTTTATATCATGGGCATCTTTTCTAGGTAAATATTAAACACATTTGTTTTCTGAGTAATTAGGACAGGTCGCAGTTTTTCTAGATGTTCCATGTATTTTAGTTCTGTACGCTCTATTCGATAAAAACATTTACGGAAATAATAGTAGAAGAATGCCCTCAGGTCGAGCACGACCTCCTGATAAATGACCTGACCCTTCATAAATGTTGCTCCTGGGACTTCTCGCTAAAGCCACTGTTATTGTGCTCCTCCATCTTTGCCAGTCTTCTGTGAATCTTATGATTTCGGGCCATTTACAGTCCAATGTTTTCATTATTTCAACAGACCATCGCAATCTACGTCTGCCGCAGCCTTCTGTGAACCATTAAGCCCATTTCAAGTAATTCTTGTCTTCTCATGGGGCGTCCAAAATATTGCAGTTTGTGTTTTGTCGATATTGTTTCAATAAAGGATCCTGGCTTAATTTCCTGCAGAACTGATTTGCTGGTACGCTTTGCTCCATGGAACTTTTAATAGCCTTCTCGATGTCCACAACTCAAAGGCATCATGTCTTCTCTTATCTTCTTTGCGTACCGTCCAGCTCTGGCACGCATGCATCACTATTGAGAATACCATGGTTTTTACAATTTAAGTTTTGGTGTTTTTTGAGATGTTTGGGTCTTTCATGATCTTTTCAGTTTTATCATTGCTACGTTGCCTAACCTTATTCTCCTTTTTATTTTCTGAGAAGTGTCACCTTTTTGTTAAAATGTGCTCCAAGAAAGTTGAACTTTTTAATAGTCTTTAAGTTTTGGCCTTGTATCAAATACTGCTTATTTGACTTACTCTTTCCAATAAATATTGATAATCTTATTTTGTTTCAGACAGTAGTTGTATCGTCGGTGTGTCTGATGTTAATCTTACGCCCTCCCATTCTTATTCCTATTTCTAAATCCTGTAGCCCTGCCATATTCATGATATTTTTGCTGTACATTTTGAACAAGCTTGGTAACAAAATGCAGTTTTCATCTTTTTTTTTTAAATTTTGAACCAGGATGTTTCGCCTCATATTTTTACGAGCTCATTACAGTACAACTTCTTGGTCAGTTGGATTAGATGTACTGGTATTCCTTTGTGTTCCATAGCTGTCCACATTCTGCTGTGATCGACGCAGTCGAAAGCCCTGGCATAATCGGTAAAGATGAGTTTTTCTGAAATTCTAGTGCAGCTTCCACTATCCATTTAAGGTTTGTTATTAGATCGCGGGAACTTCTATTTCTTTTAAATCCCACCTGTTTTATTGACAGTCCGCGTTCTATATAGCTTTCCATTCTGTTTTTAAACTATTTTAGTAGTGTTTTACTCGAAAGTGGCATTGGAGCTATTGTTCTGTTTTTTGCACATTCTCTCGTGTCACCTTTTCTTTGGCAAAATAATGATTTAGTTGTCAATAAATCTCGTAATTTCTTACTACAGCTTTGTCTTTATGTTTGTCTTAATATTTGTTTCTACCTGGACGAACTCTGACTGAATATGGTAGCTTTTTCTCTGTATTCAGCATTCTTGTCAAATCTGTGACTGGTTCTACCATTACCGCTAGTTTTTTATTAATTTCTACTCTCATTGACTCGATTTTTTTGCAGGCTTCTCCTGGTTTTGTACAATGAAACATTATGTTCGCAATTTTCGCATAGCCAGAATAGTTTTGATTGTCTTTTGTTCGTTGACTTTAAGGCATTGAATTGCCCCTCCTGTAGTTCTGCACATAATTTATGATGACATGCTTTATACATCCCGTCACGGGCCACAGCCGCATCGGTTTTATCTACTTTTATTGCAAGTGGGACAAATGTCTTGTTTCTCTGACTTGTCATTACTTTTCGTTTCCGTCTGCATGTTTTCTCCAGTCCTAGAAACGCTTTGACACATAGACACTATGAACTCTTGATACTCGTATTCATACCTTGGAATTGTCGTGCAGTCCTGTCAACGATCTTTATTCCTTGGCTTAGATGAAAAGTAAAATGACCGCATACGCAGTTATGAAGAGTGACTTTTGATGCTTTTGTATACCTTCTTAGCCTCCCTGGATTTACTAACACTTTTCCTGCTTTCCCTATACATATTCTATATCTTAGCAAGCTTAACTTAGGTGCCCTATGTCTGTTTACCTTCGCCTAGATCGAAATCTGTCAGCATCGGTCGCGCGAGAAGGAAATCTTTTCCATAGTTTTCTTCACGTCCTTAACAACTCGTCCCCACTCACTCCATCAAGAGCATCAAAAGTTAACAGCACGGAAATAATATAGTGCCATTATTTAAAAACTAAAGATAGCAGGATCTTCAAATAAAATGTGGACAGAAATTTAAAAATACATGTCAAATTCGCAGGGTCTCCAGATCGACAAAATCGATCGGGGAATATCCGTTTTGAGGAGAATCCTGTGTTCACCTTATGCACTTGTATTGTGAAGAACAGACAAACGCATAGACGAAGAGAAAAGTTTTCGCGAAACCATTGTCCTACAAAACGTGTATTTCTCTCAAAATTTCACATTAATTTTTCTAGAGCTCATTACAGAACTTTATAATAGTATATATTCCGTATATACTAATGTAAGAGTTAATGAAAGTTGCCTTTCATCCATTGAGTGGTTTCATTATAATAAGGGAGATTGAAAAATTTCATTTTCGACAATTGTAATAACCACCTCGTGCTTGTAATTACGAGGGTCTCTCCAAAACTAAATGCACAACCATTTTTTAAACATTCAATTTATTTTCCATACATTTGCTATTTTTCCAGTATGTTGATCAATTCTTGAGGAACAAAAAGTCTGTTCTCCACATAATCTCCGTCTCTTTCTACTGCCTTACGGCACCTTTGAAGGGCATGTATACCCGCACGGTAGAAGCTTGGGCCAGCACGTATGAACCAGCTTCGCAATCTTCACAAATGAGTCATCATCCACTGAAAACCACCTGACACAAACCTTCTTCAACTGTAGTTCTTTCAATATTCTGTCCATTATTCGCATCTCCTATACCCACTTTCATTGACAATTTTTGCACGGTTACACTTTTGACAGCCAAAATGAGGTTGTGAATGTGCTGCACATTGTCAAGAAAATGTGAAGAGTGTGGTCTGTCTACGCATGGGAGATCCTGAGTATTCGCTTGCCCTAAATCCATCAGATACTCTGGAATCCCATCGACTAACTGTACAGTTATCACCAGCATCAACTCCATACACATTTGTTTAACCTCTTGAAAATGTTTGTCACTGAATCTTCACATAGCACGTTGCTTCCGACGAACATGTAATGCCCCAGCCCTTGCACTTGCACTTGCCCCAGCACTTGCAGAAACAGGTTTAACAAATTTTCAATTCAAGCAGGAAGAATGATACTGCAAAATCTGTAAAGAGCAAAGACATAGGAAATAAAATAAAATTTTAAAAGCTTCATGTGCATTACTCTTGAACTGACCTGCGTATAATATAATATATATAATTATTTCTTTTAGAACTTATTTATTTACTAAATATTTAATATGTGGTCATTAATTTATTCGATGCAAAAAGTCAATGAATCTTAGTAGTACTGTAAATATTTTACTCTATTAGATGTATCTCGCACTAAAGTTTTCATTTAAGTCTGTCACTGCAGTCTTCTGCACTTAATCCTCTTCTAGCCATCGCCTTCTCCACGCCTTCCTTCCGTGAACGTCTGTGTCTTCCTTGTCTTCCGTGTAATGTTTATTTCGAATTCCAGAGCTTTAGAGGCAATCGTTCTTTACCCATTCTGTTTAAATGATCATACCATTTAATTGCAATGGTGTGAATAATGCTGAAACTCACTTCTGCTTTTCTTCTAATTTCTTACTTTGTCCAACAACGTCAATCCACAGCTTGTTTGCCAATAGTCCATTTCCATTGCTGTAAGTTTATACTCATAACTTTTTGATATTCCCCAAACGTGAGACCCATATGTGACAATACTCTCTACAATAATCTTATATAGCCTACTTTTTAATTTTATTCCTCAGAGTTTGATTCCGTATTAAGGGATGCAATTACCTTAAAGCTACTTGGCCTTTCGATATTCAACTCTGAATATCTTGTGTGCTACTTGCTGCTATTTGAGTACCTAGATAGAAAAAATTCTGGCAGGATTTCAATTCTGGTCCGTTGTGTATACACAGAATCTTGGCTTCTCTTCCTACGACCAGATATTCTGTTTTATTAAAATTTATTTCCACGCCCCAATTTAATTTCTCTCCATGAAGTTACCGCAATATTTACAAAACATTACCTTCCTTCTCAGCGAAGATGACTTGGTAGTCTGCATAATTAAGGGAATAGAGCATGGAATTGTCAATTTCACACCCAGATTGCAACATTGTCTCCTCCAGTTTTTTAAACCTTCGTTGAACTCTAATTTAAACAGAGCAAAACTATGACACACCCTTGCCGTAACCCTTTATCTACATAAAATGGTTCGGAAAGGTTTCTGTCAATTTTAATCTGACTTAAACTTCTACTGTATAGGTCGTTAACAGCTTTCAATAAGTACATCTTAACATCTTGTTTCTCCTTGGCCATCCAGAGTTTATTTAATCGAACTATGTCGTAGACTTTTCTTAAATCTATGAATACCAAGTGAGTTTCTAAATTATGGGCAAGCCGGTTGTCGGTCACTAGTCTGATACTTAAATATTATTAATACTTGAGCGTCCAGGTCTAAAGCCGGTCTGTTCTTCCACGTCTACAAGATTCAGTTCAATGCGAAATTTTAGTATTTTTCTATACGCAAATGCTACAGAGCAAAGTTATGTCTTTGTAATTCTCACATTGATTTCTGTCACATTTTTGGGATAGTTTAGAAATGTACCCTTTTCTAAAGTCCTCTGGCAGCGTTCCTCCCCTCATATTCTATTGTACAGTTGGCAGAGAATTTCGAGAAATATACTCGGACCATTTTAACAGCTCCAGAACCACTGCACCTCGGCTCGGAGACTGTCCATTTTTAAATGTTCTAAGAGCCTTTGCAATCTCATTTACTGTAATGTCATCCATGTCATTCTCTACATCTCCCATATTAATATTGTAAACAATGATGAATTCTTTTCGGTCTTCTTTCATCAATTCTTGATAGTTCTTTTCATTGTTGTAGGCTTATACGTTGAAAAGCAGAAGATTGTTTCACTTTTATTCTTAATTAAAAAAAATAGGTTTCCAAGACTCTTGCTTTGGTATTGACACTGTATTGATTAATTTCTTCACATTTCATTCACATGAATCTTAAAGTCATAAAATATGATAATATATGAACACTATAATAGGTACAATTTAGAATATGAATGTTTATAAATTTTTAATAAAAAATTAATACAGAATATTCCAAGATCTTGAAATTATGATTTCGAAAAGATATGGGAAATGTTGTTGAAGAGGTTCCTGTAAAACATGTGGTGGAAACACATCTATAATTTCATCAATTCTATTTTAGATTTAGATTTATTTAGTTAAAAACACGTAAAAACTGTATGTGACGTATGGAGGAGATCATTTTAACTAATCTTGCAAATGTACAACTAATCTTGGACCTAACATTTTAATAAACGGTTTGTTGATTGAAAATATTGACAACACAGTTCAATCTAAGACATAGGATTTTATTTCTCTTCTTGAAATGAAGTCGGCTCGCCTTCTGTTAAATGTTTGTGGAAATAACTGGTTGCCCTCATAAGAAATTCCTAAGAACGCTAATGGGCCGTACTCCCAGATGAGTCAAGGAAGATTGCTTGCGAGAGGCGTGCCGTCTTGCCAACGGCATCAGAATGTGGGCCAGGCTGATAAGATATTGTCGCCGGGCCATTACGGAAACCGGCGATTTATCTTCTATAATGTCTTAAATGGTGGAGTCCTATACTCGATTTCCTACAACTTTCTCGCCTTACTAATATGTGACCTTGCCTATTCAAAGAGATAAAATAGACGTATTTGTAGCTAAATATCATATAATTTTGTTATTATTTTCTAGAAGAATAGATGATGGTCTTATGAGAGAGGACGTGAAAAATAAATTTTAACACATGGTAGTGTGCATTTCTTCCCATCATTTTCCGAATGCCTTAACACAAACTGTTTAGAATCGCGTTTTAAAAAAAATAATTTAATTTAATTATTGGAAATAATTTGCATTCGCTACATTAGAATTGAATTTCATTAGATACCAGATGTAGAGAAAACAATGTCACCTACCGCGTAAAAAGTCTGATCCACCTTTAGATTTACGATAGTTGATGTTTCTCTGCAGGGTAGTGACCGCTTACCTTTCAGTGTTTCTGTGAAATGAGAAGTATGGAATTAGTTGACGACAGATGTTTCTGTGAGATGAGAAGTATGGAATATCTTACCTAATATGTTGGTGTACGAATAACCCGAAACTATTTGCTTCTAAATAAACAAATAATTGTGATTGATTAATTAATTAATTCCATTTCATAAATAATAATAATAACAGTAATAGTAATAATAATAATAGTAATAATAATAATAATAATAATAATAGTAATAATAATAATAATAAT
>BOPP01000137.1:627251-713276 GCA_017312745.1 Gryllus bimaculatus | reverse complement strand
CTACTACTACAATAATAATAATAATAATAATAATAATAATAATAATAATAATAATAATAATAATAATAGAGACCCTTCACCATTCTCTTAAACGTCCTTCACAGTATCCAACAGCAAAGTTTAATAAAAACAATGGAACCTTTTTTTTTATTTTAAAAATTTCCCTGGAGATTCATTTTAAGTATTCCCTGAAATTAAAATATTGGTTTTAAATTCAAGGGGTCGTAACATCATCCAGATTGATAGAGGGATATCACTTTTGGAGAAAATCGGCTGTGTGGTTTAGGCGCTTATCGTTGCTCACAGACAGACAGACGTTTTGCCGACACTCGATTTTTCGGTATCCAGAACCCACAAATCTTGTATTCTGGCTACACCACGTGTTGAAGGATTTTTTTTCTAAATTTAGCAACTGCATTTATCCACTTTTTCGTTGCTGGGGCCCTGTAACAAGAGTTTTTCTGCCAAAAATTCGTCGTTTTTATTTTCTTTGCACAGCATTACATAACTTTCTCTCTACTCTGTTGCGACAAAGTATTACATTTAGCGGTAATGCCCCATCGTTTGTAAATTTAAAGTTAGTAATGCTAGAACACGTATCCTTCCTTACATTATTTCTAACTTTTTCAATTTTCGAAGTTTCAGAGTTCAACGAAAATTAGACCTGCGCCTATCCTTTAATTTGTTCTACCCATGGAAAACTTATGATGAAAACAATTAGAGGGGCTCTAAAAAAATGATTTTTTTGTAAATTACATTAACTTTCAGAAGAAATTACGTGAAAAAAAACTAGTTAAAAAAGTCTATAGTACATTTTTTAAAGATCTGATTGTTTAGAACAATTTATTTAAGATAAAAATCTCTACTACAATTGAACCACAATTAAGAACCTTAAAATCGGTCATATGTGACAAATACTATATGAAACTTACGCTGGGCCAAGAATTACGTGTCATTGAAAGAAAACTAACATTGCTAATGAATAGAGACAGTTCTCAATAGAGAAAATTGCATTACTTATTCGCAGCTAATGCTAATACCACGCTACTAAAAATCTCTACTTTCAAATTTGTAGTACTGCAATGCTAAATGTTTGCAGTTTTCGAATATAAAGAGTTGCCCGGAAATGGGACAAACCCAATTTCTTTACTGTCTTTTGATACATACGAAGATAAAATTTAAAGAAAAAATTGGAGAAGCTTTTATTGAAAAATTAGTGTTTAAAAATTCCAATATTTCTCGCAAAAGTACGCGAAAACTAATCTCATTTTCGAAAAATTCTACATGATGTAATTTCAAGATCTAATAAACAGATTTCATTTCGTAAAAAAATCTCTTCAATATTGTAGTTGTGGAATGACGTCTAATAAGTTTGGAACTTTTACCATTTTTCAAAATTCGGGGATTTCAACGAAAATGATACCCGCGGCATTTTAAAGATTTCTTTACGGTACCCGAGGAAAACATTTTATAAACATATGGTGCAGGTTTTTAGAAACTTGTGAAAATGTTATTGAATCTTGAACTAAAATACCCCCAAAATCAAAATACCCATTTCAAACGCGCAGGAATGTATTAAGATCGCTGGTGAACTATCCATTTTAGAGAAATTCGTCTGGACGTTTTAGGCGCTAATGTTGTTCTCCGATAGACAGACGACCAGACAGACAGGCGGACAGACGATTAACTTTCAATCTATTTTCCTGTATCAAAGACCCACAAAACGTGGATTTTGACTACACAAGATGTTAGAAGAAGAAATTTGCTACGCTTAAAGAACATTTATTCATTTTTTCGTAACCAAGTTTCGACAATAGGTTTTTCTGTAGAAAAAACACCGATTTTCGCCGCACGATTTCAACACTTTCTCTTTTTATTACTTACGTAGTAAGGTGAGGACGTAAAAATTAACAATATTTGTAATTAAAAAATCTGTACCAAATCGAATGTAATTTAAATGTAACTTACAGGCAAATCAACAAGTAAATCAGTCCTACAACTGTCCTTGGCAAACTGGAACAAGCCTATGAAGAAAAAGAGAAACTCCAAAGACACGTGCTCCCAAACACATTGTCTAAAAGAAGAACGCTACACAAAGAATCAAAATCTCACCCATCATTCAGAGATGCGCGCCGCATAAGACGCCAACATTGAAACTTATATAACCAGTTCCAGAGGTAATAAAAAGTGATGTAAAAGGAGCACAATGATGTGAAGAAGTATTTCTTGTTGTCTCAGCTGGGGCATATCAATGTTCAGTGGAATATTTACAGGAAGGGGTGTTTCATGCGCGTGGATTTGTATGTGTCTTTGAGTATGTGTACGCAAATGTATCTATCTTTGCATTGCGTTTTAAACATAAGAATGTTAGACTAAATTTCAAGGTGAATGCACTAAAAACATAAGATAGAAGTAGTATGAAAATAAATAAATTAATTAATTAATAGACATAAGTAAATAAATATTAATATTGAAATATGAAATCAACTTAATTTTCGCTTTTGTCTTGCTACTGTAAATATCTGCAGTTCCTATAAGGTCATTTATCGGCTACTCCGTTCGATAGATTTCCGCAGTTTTTTTCGCTGAGAACCAGTCGAAAGCAGGGGCAGTAGGGATCACATGTGGTCTTCCTTTCCTCTTTTCCCCTTACACACATATATTTATCTGGAAAGCGAAAAGGAAACACGATGAGGTGTAAGTCTGCGCCAGATTATACGTTACAGGAGGAGAAACACCGCCATCACCCGGCAAGAACTGGTATAAAAATATTTATTTACGTCAAAAAAAGTTAAAAACTGTGTATGAAGTGCTACGGGGGGAAGTTAATTTGAAGTTACATTTATGTACACAAGCAAAACATAGGGCCATCTCAACATTTGCTCGAGGTTCAGGGAAACTGGACGAAAACCTGATCGAGTTGGGGGTCATTGACCCAGAAACTGAAGTACAATATTTGTTACAGGTTCTTTACAAGTCCACAATCCAAATGATATATAATACATTAAATGTCATTTTAAAAATGAATATTACTTTCCTTTTGGATGCTCAGTATAGTCTCTAAATGTATAGAGACAGTTGTGCAGCAGATCCGTATATCCGCTTCGTATATCCAGCATATCCGCTGCTGTAAAATAAAAAGTATTTGCAAAGGCAAATCAGGTACCGATTTATGACTATTGTCTTTATGTCTTATTATAGCTATTACCTCTAATGTTCTAGGAGGAGGATTCGACTGACTGCCGCGGGAACTGGAAAAAACTATAATTTGAATTAGTAGATTCCCCACTGTGCACAAGAAAATCTACACAGATATTGAACCTAATGTAAGTCCAGAAGCAAAACAAGGGGACATCTCAGCATATGCTCAAAGGAGTCGGAAAACTTCCGAAAAAGCCTAATCAAGATGGGGGTCAGAAGGTTGGTACCCAGCAGCAGTAGAAAAATACTTGTTACAGGCATTTTTATTCTTTTAGAATTATAAAGTGCAAATGTTATGTTACGTATAGTGAAAACCAATATGTTTTTTTCTCAATATATTTTTCAATCTCAAGAAAGGACTTCCACATAATTTTATATCTTACGTTTCCCAAAGTACGTCTGACACGATGTTTTATTTTTCGTAACTTCAGGGTGTAAAATTCTCAGAATAATCAGTAAACAAAAATACATATTTGGCTGCTTTAGGTGAATTTCCATATTGTTTATTAACAATTTGAGCATATGGGTTTGTTCACCATTTAACTAAAATTTTCTGTGCCTCTTTTTCACCGAAATATTTCCAGATAGTTTGAAAATATAAAAACTCAAGTGACTGTTTAAAAACCGCACAAAAAAATTCAAAAGTATCGGCCAAAATCTGTTTTATTTGTTTTCTCAAAAATCTCAAACTCCTCTGTACACGAATGGAAACTTTTTGATAAAAATCTAAGCGTTTATCGACTCTCAACTTGGATTTAGAAAATAAAAATCTAAGGAAACAGCCATTATTTTTTTCTTATAGATATTCCCTTGTCAATGGATCAAAATAAACCTACTGAAAAAGTTTTAAATTTTAGAAAGTTTTTGCCGTTCTTGACGATTACATTTTCGTTTTAAAATTGTCTTCACATGAAATTTAAAATTCCGGAATAATTTTAAGACACTATCCACTGTATATGTTTTATACTTTGAACGATTGTCATGTAACTTAGTTGTAGGCAAATGTCATATAGATTAGTTTGACTCTTTTTTCTTTTTTTAAAATAATTATTATATGAAATTATAAGGGTGAAATTATATAAGTGACATTTCATAAATTCTGAGAAATCTTTTTAAGTCAATATTACTGTACTATCGAGATACTTTGTTTCATCATTAAAAGCACGGCATTTTAATTGTTCATTAAAACCACGAAAATACATTGCCACTGAAATATAGCCTAAAATAAACACGTGTTTCTCAAAATTTATAAAATATCACTTATACCGTTCAGGTTGTTACCCATTCATATTATTATTGAGATTGCAAATGTATGCTAAATAAAATATTATAGCCTCGTATATTTTTTTGCATATTTTGAAGTTTGTTTAAAGTCAAATGCACGGTCATTGCCGGGGAAGTATGGAAAGGGTAGGAGGGCCCCCAGCCCGTTCACTATCTCCCTATAGGTCTACAGGCTGACGAGTAGGAACAATGAAAACAAGGATGGCCCAGGTGATGGCAAACAGCAGTTTCATTGGACGGTGTTCCACGGCACCTGACGAATCCACACACGTCCTAAATGACGTTATGGTGTGATCGTGTTTTTCATGGAGGGGGTTGCGCCCCCTGTTATTTTAGGTAGCACTATCAGGGCACAGGCCTTCATTGATGTTTTAAACACCTTCTTGCTTCCCACTGTACAAGATCAATTCGGGGCTGTCGATTGCATCTTTCAACACTATCGAGCACCTGTTGATACTGGACTGGCCTGCACAGTCCTGACTTGAATACTATCGAACACCTTTGGGATGTTTTGGAACGCCAAATTCGTGCTAGACCTCACCGACCAACATCGATACCTCTCCTCAGTGCAGCACTGCGTGAAGAATGGGCTGCCATTCCTGGACACCTTCCAGCACCTGATTGAAAGTATGCCTACGAGAGTGGAAGCTGTCTTCAAGGTTAAGGGTGGGCCAACACCCTATTGAATTCCAGAATTACCGATGGAGGGCGCCACGAACTGGTAAGCCATTTTCAGTCACGTGACCGGATACTTATGGTCATATAGTTTAGCTTAACCTCGGGCAGGGCGGTCCTCCAGAAGAGTCTTTGCAGTGGTCATCGGACGGGTCGGCGATACTCGGAGTGCACGGCGCTCGGGAGAGAGAGTGGGGAGCTGCTAGTAAGACCCCGGAGGGTCCTAGTGGACAAGGAATTCCAATCAGGAGGGAATACCTAGCAACGGATACGCCTCTCGTATGCCATATCTCAGATGTCCGTAAAGTTAGCATACCCACTTATCACAATATTGAAAAACTGTATCCCAGAATTTTGTTCTAATTAAAGACTAATTTATACCCAAATTAAAAAATTTTCTACTAATGCACAACATTGAAATATTCAACACTAAATGTGGGTACGCCAACTTAACGTTAAGTTAGCATACCCACACAAGAAAGACCGCATGAAACATAAAAAATAAATGTACCAGACGTTTGCCCGAATTAAAGACTAATTTATACTCAAATTCAAAAATATTTGTGTCAAACATATTTGACACTTTTATGTCTTTTGAGGGGGGAAAACTGTTACCAGGCTTTCACTGAGGATTTATTTATCATTCATATTTAATAGACCGCTCTACTCGCCTAGCTGTCTCATACCTCCTCCTACCTTGCCTGCGCTACGCGCACCGGGCATGGCCTACAGCCTCTACGCCCCCGCCTACACCAACCCGCCCGCTTAAGGTGTATTGCGGATTGCTTGTTCATTTTATTTGTGTGCTTACATTACCTACGTGATAGATGTGTTATTCCTGCACTATTGTTTGTGAGTTTTATTGTCAAACCAGTTTCTATTTAATTCCGTTACTCTCGTAACAATGTACCCTCTATTCGGCATTGAACACGGAGAAATTCTCGTTGAATGTAGTCATAAGAGTTAATACTTCTTGAATGTGGTCATAATGTGCCTGCCTTTTATCTCTATCGGCCAGTGGCCATTTTACTCACATTTAATTGCAACATTTTTGCTGCTGCAAGTTCTTAGCTATTGTAATTATCTTGCATTGGTTTTAAACTAATACTTACTATACGGACATATTATAATTATTAACTTTTTGGCTAGATAGAAAAAATATTTACAAAAAAGTATCAGTTAAAGTGAAGTCCTTGAGTGAGCGCTCTGCTCGCTGTCTACCAATGGCTTCCATGTAGGAGGGGTCGACAAACGGAGGATTAAGATTACGTTACGTAAGGTTCTATTAATAACGCAAGTTTACCAGAGAACTGGAAAAGGGTTATAGTTATTTGATTATTTTTTTAAAATTTTATCCAAACGCAAGTGTGCAATGATAGATCACATCACAAGAGAAGTACGTTAACTAATGGAATATTCGGGTACACCCACCGCTAAATTTAAAAATAAAATTTGATTTTTTCCGGCCAACACGATTTTAGAAATAAACCTTCGTGTAAATGTCGAATTGTTTCGTTTTTCTCAAGACCTGGACCGGCTGAGTTAGCTCAGAGCCAGCATTGGTGTTGTTTTTGCAGCGATTCTGACAGTGAGGTCCTAGGTTTCCAGCCCCGACAGTCCCGACTAGCTCTATAAATTGATCGAATTCAACCGCAGTCTGGAAGAGAATTCTAGCGACCGGCTGCACTGATCGGTGGTTTCCCGCGGATTCTGCAATCAATAGCTTGCGAGTGCCGGAGCTATCAAAGCCCAAAGAGCAATCACAGCCCTATCAAACGGGCCATGGACAGAGCGCGATTTTTCATTCCCCTTCTTTGTACTATGCTCTCCCCTTACTCTTACAAACTCTTGCATGCACTTCACTACGACACATGTTGGACACAAGTCCAGAACGTAGACTTTGTCCTTTACACGGATGGGTACCTGTAGAGATTACCTTTACCCGGAGGGATAACTTTAGGGGGAAATCCCCTGCTTACCGACGTGTAGGTCGACACCGTATCTCAGTATCCGCCGAGGGTAAAACAGTCAGTACACTAAGAGCCCGTCAGTAATGACCCTAGCGGTTAACGTGCTCGTAAATATCAACCTATCAGTCAAGCGAACTCAAATACTTAATAGACGAAGTTGTTGCGTCAAAGATGATACTGCGAAAGTATTCGTCGCAGCTTCGCATGACCTGCATACTAAGTAATTACACTTAGGAATTGATACCAGCGCTATGAAATGTGTAAGTATTCGTTTATGAAAAGAAGCAAAAAATCCGATTTAAGAATCAGTCTTCAACCACAGTTGAATTTGATCCATGCGTCCTTGAGTTGTGCTGGAACACTACACATAGGGTACTGCGGTAATTTTTAGACACAGTATATTAGTTAAGCACGGAGTTTCTCTTTCAAACACTACATTTCATTATTTTTTTAAAGAAAACTATTTTCATGTAATGTGCACATTCCAACAAAATTCACAGACCACAAAGATTATCAAAATGTTTCAGTTGTAGTTGCATTTCATTGTCATTGAAACCCGTTTCAAGTGTTGTCATCTGCAATAACGATTTCTACTAAACATTTAAACGACATTATATACCTTTCTGAACCATGAAGTTATTCGTTGATAAACCATAGTACATTAATGATAATTTTAAGACAAACAACTACAAACATTTACGACATAGCGATAACGGCTACGACAGTAATTTGAAATGTCATTCACCCAAAACCTCTGGTCAGAAATCGTTATTCATTAGATATAGAGAATCACAACAGACAGTAAAAAAAGTAATTGCATCCATTACAAATCGGAACAGCCGACTTTTCTTGGCAGCCTGGCACTAAAAACGATAAAACGATGAAACAAGTATCTCAACGACCCATTATAACTTTACTAATCGGATACATTTCCTCGTAAGATGCACGTTTTTATGTTGTGTTGTTGCTCCGTGTATTATGATGAGAGTTACATAATGTATGGGATGTTTTCGTATTACGTAACTCCTGAATGTTCATTTTCACTTTAATCACTTCTCCCTTTGACATCAGATATATTTTGTTACCAGGTACGAGTTCAGTTAAGACTCTCAGAGGTCATCATCGATAGTTTGTAGCATTGCTTCTACCATTGCCGTGATACGTTTTAGGGACCGTTTTCTTCTTTTGGGAAAACTTTCACTTCCTCGCACTTACTTCGTAACAAGAGATAGTTGTGTCATGCGCTGGAAAAATGGAAAAACACGAATTTTCGTCAGAAAAACTCTTATTTCCGGGCCCTGGTAACGAAAAAGTGGATAAATCCTATTGCTATATCTAGTAAATTACTTTCTCTTAACACGTGGTGTAGCGAGAATCCATGTTTTGTAGGTCCATGTTACCAAAACACTGTCCGTCTTTTCGTCTGTCCGTCTGTCCGTCCGTCTGTCTATCTTTCCGTGTGTAGTCAACGCTAGCGACTAAACCGTTCAGCTGATTTTCTTCAACGTCGGTTTTCCTCAATCGATCTGAAGGAACTCAATGCATTGGGAATTCCAGACGGGTATTTTGTTTTTTGAGGGTACTTTTTATGAAGCCTCAACATTTTCAAAATATTCTCAAAAATGGCCCCAATTTCTTTTATCAAACTTTGTCATTGTATATGGTAAGGGGCACTTAGGAGAATGGTGCAGGTTTCATGTTCGTTTAAATCTCAATTTTGTCGACAATTGCAAAAGTGCAATTTTTTGGTGTCTTTCTACAACTATAATATTAAAGATATTCGATTTTTCACTTAATGAAATGTGTTCATCAAAAACAGATCTTCAAATAAGGTAAATAATAATCTGTTTCGTAAAGACATATTTTGAAATCTGGCCATGTTTAATTTTTCGAAAATATTGAGTAATTTTCGTGTAACTTTGTCGGGTAAAGTTTTCGTGTAAATAGGCAATTTTTATTTTTTTAAACAATTTTTCTCTCACAAAAATCTCAAAAATATTTTTTCTTCCAATATTCTCTTCATATGTATCCAGAGACGGTAAAAAATGTGGTGCTAGTCCCATTTTCGGTTAATTCTCGCTTTTTTAGTTGCAAAAAGTTAACATTTCAAAATTAGGAAATTGAAGATAGAGATTTTGCCTATTTTAAAGGAGATCAACAAATAACTGTGAGATCGTAAAACTTAAAACACGAAAATAATTAGTAAAAGATTGTTAACTGATCATTTGTTTCCAAGGTTTTATTATCGTATTAGCTTCTCTTCTCTCTTTTCCTTCGGGGGTTTCAGTTGGAAAGAATGTTTAAATAGTAGGTGATCAACTTTTTAAAATTCCTGTTCCACAACTATTGTTTTATCTTTCCGTATTACTTTTCTCTTACACCCCAATTTGAGTATTTTGCCCCATAAGTCCTATTTCAGTACTCTCAAGATTTATCTTATCTATTCTAGTAAGAGTTCAAAGGGCCTTGAGGTCAGAACTCGTAATTCCCTTACTAAATCTGTACCCTTCCTCAGACTCAATCATGTAACTTAAATGTTATACAAACTGTTCCAGATACATTTTAGCCTTCAATCCCCTGAGTTACCATCCCATCTGTTCACATATTAACTCATTACACAAACCAGAAGACAAGAAGGATTACCAAAATATGTCAATTTGCTGAAGCTCTAGCCGAGATAATTGAGACGTACTAGGAGTCCCAAAAACACGAGAAACACAAGAATGATAAAGAAAACGTGTGCAATCTACATTTGATCTGTTGAATGAACACATTTTAAAAAGAACCTTTCATCCTGAATTGAGGGATGAAAAATGAGCGATTATTAAAAATGTTGAACGTATTTGGAGTGAAACATATTTTGCAATACTTTGTCTCTCTTTCCGATAGTTTATATCATGTTTCCAAATAAATACATACTATATATATCAATATTAGAAGAATTTAGGAGAGAAGACCAGATCTGGTAGGCAACACATGACAGTTTTTATTTTTTACGCAATCCCAGCGTAGTTTTGAAAATAATGATTGCATCAAAGGAAAGTACTTTTATTATGCTACCGTATATTATTTTTACTTTCCTGCATACTGCTTACGTAGTACTGTAGCGCTGCGGCATAAAACGGCTCTTTTTGACAGAAAGGCACGTATTAAATGGTATTGATATCGAAAAAGTGGATAAATATTCGTCCCACATTTAGTAAATATGATCCTCCAGTATGTTGTATAGTCACAATCCACATTTGACGGGTTATTGCTACTGAAAATGTGATTGACGGCAATATGACGGGTACCTGTCCGTCCGTCTGTGGTCACCGGTAGCGTCTAAACATTTCAGATGTTTTTCGACATTGATAAGCATCCATCGTTCTAGCCGAACTCGAGGCTCTAAATGTTTTTTTTGTTTGTTTTTTCACTTTTCAAAAATTCTTACAGTTTGCTGAAAATGGAACCGGCGCCATTTTTAAACGTCTAATGAGCTAAGCGAGGATAAAAGTAGAAGAAACTTTTTAGAAAAGTTTTTAAGAAGTTGCTTCTTTAAAAGTTGCCGATATTCCACTCAAAATTATTCGAAAACCACTCTTATTTCCAAAAAATTGTACATGACTTGATTTAAAAGTCTGCCTTTGAAGAACAGATTTCATTAAAAAATCTCTATCTTCAGTAATGTAGTTGTGCAAAGAGGACGAAAAACTGGAACCTTTGGAATTTTCGGAAAATTAGGGATTTCAATGAAAATTCAACTTACTCCACTTTTAAACATTTTTGTGCTATCCGAGGAGAAGTTCAATAAAAAATTGAAGCTAATTTTGAAATGTAAAATACTCCCAAAAAATCAAAATATATTTTCAAACTTCCAGCTGAAGTTCGTTCAGATCTCAGGGAATATTAATTTGAGAGAAAATCGTCGGAATGGCGCCAATTAACGTTAAAAAATTACCAAATCTTAATTAGCTCATAAAAAGTATAATAAAAGTAACAAGAATAACTGGTTTTCATGAAGACTCTACTATTTTCATTTTGATTAACTTCTAAAAAATCTTCAGATTATTACCGAATGTTTATAATTTGTAGTTGTTTTACTTATTTAAACAACGATTTCTAGATATCTAAGTAATTAACATAGAGTTCATTTCGTATTCTTCTTGAGAACTAATCCTTTTCCGAAGTACATGGAATTCAAAGCAAAACGTTTCTCTATTGATTACGTGACATTACACAAAGGTTACGCAATATGATACATATTTAAAATTACTCAACTTCGAGATGAACATGCACAGATTCGCAGGTGTTCTGTTATTTTTACTGAAAGCAAATAAATGCGAGGTACTGCATAATATTTAATATTTTACGATATACGAAATCATTAATACAGTGTGAACAGAGTGAATTTAGACAACTTTTATGTACACCCAATTCTGAATATGATTTAATCGTAGTGATGCATTATTATATTCCAACTTTATTTATAAACATTTAATGTTTTATATGGCAATAATACAGTTTAATTAACAGCTGTAATTTTACTAGCTAAAACCAATCGGGTGTTCAAATGTCATGTTACACCGCGTGAGAGAAATTTCAAGAATGCTGCATTATTTACTTGAATTTAAAATAAAACTAACAAGATTATTCCCTTAACATTAATATAAGTTAAGCAATTTACATTAATGATTTGGTAGAAATTCCATATCCAAGTTCTTGCTTTCATCGCAATTAAAAAAATAAATAAACGATTAAAAGTTTCAATACTGCATTTTCAGTACATTTTTGGGCTCCGATAGAAAATACTGAAGTGCGCACATCAGAAGAACCGACTCAGATTTCGAATTCCAGGAATATCAGCAAATCGATTCATATGCTCCTCGCCCACCGCTTTAACATCCTACCAACATAAACCAGTGAATACCAAACGCCACGCCGTCTGACACTCCGCAAATCGCGTCGCAAGTCGGTGCGAACCCTTATCAGCGCATCGCAGTTCTCGGAAATCGCCTTATCTCGTTTTTATTACCCCGTAAATTGCGCGCAGCATTCAGAGGACCGGCGCCGCGAGCCGGGCTCGGCCGCGGCGAGTCCATTCGTTCTTTGGCACGTGGCCGGCGCACCGGCAACCCACCCCTCGGCCGCGGGTGAATCGCAGCACGCCCACGCGGCGCTGGAGTTCGCCCCACCGCCGCCTGTCGCCTCCCCGCCGCCCGCCGCGCCCGGCCGCCGCCGCCGGCCGCGCCCGCCCCGCCGCCGCCGCCGCTCCCCCCGCCGCCGCCCGCGCCGCCGCCGCCCCCGCCGCCGCCCGGCCGCCGGCCGCCCCCGCCGCCGCCCCCGCGCGCCCGCCAACCGCCGCCGCCGCCGCCGCCCGCCACCAGCCGCCGCCCCGCCGCCCCGCCCCCGCCGCCGCCCCCGCCGCCCCCGCCCCGCCCCGCCCCCCCGCCCCGCCCCCCCGCCGCCGCGCCCCGCCGCCGCCCCGCCGCCGACCCGCCAGCCGCCCCCGCCGCCGACCACCGCGCCGCGCAGCGCGCAGGTCAGTATTGATTGGGCGGCCGCACTTTGCGCGAGAAGTCCCAGTAAGCACACGCAGTGTGGAGGCGACAAGGAAGAAATACGCCTCTGATTGGACGTAGGGCTTCTCCTACCCTCCCTCGAAGGTTTTATGAGCTCCATGGCGAAAACCTGGTTGTGCAGGAAAAGCAGCGGAGCGTCTCCGTCTACGACCTGGACGTAACAAGTGGCCTCCAAATCCGAATCGGCTCGTTCCGGAAGCGCGCGCCGTCGTTCTGGGCGTTACCGCGGCAGCGCGCAAGCCGACCTCGGTAGAAAAGCAGTTAGTTCCCACCGGTTCGTGTGTGCGTCTCGGGCCGGCTTTTGGGCTCCACGAATTGAACTTTGCGTTTCATCTCGGGACTCCAGAGCAAATGGGTTAAGTACACAATTTGTAGTCATTTTCTTCGCAGCTGCTACACGCCTCGTGCACGGCTTCGGAGAGTTGCACTCCGTGCGTACGTGTTGTTCTCTTCGTTCCTTTGGCTGCCGTCTTCGTCGATGTCCTGTAAGAGACGCGGCACGGTGGCGACGTAAGTCGTGGAGACGTGAGTAGAGGAAGTGGCGAGGCGTGCGGTGGCGGAAACGGGCGTGTGTGTGCTGTGTGCGGGCGGTCCGCGAGGCGCCGGCGCCCGCCCAATAAACGGCGGTGCGGCGGAAGCGGGCCGTCGGGGGACGGGGCCGCTAGCGGCGCGACAGTGGTCGTGCGGGTCGGCGAGCTCGGACGGCGCGCGCGGCGTGTTGCGCGGTGCCGGCCCGGCAAGGCGATCGCGTGGGATCGTGCCACGCCGTAGCCTCGCGCGCCGGTGCGTGCGCTACGCCCCCCCCCTCCCCGCCGCCCCCGTGCGGACCCAACGCGGCCCGGAGAGGGTTAGGTTAGTTCGCAGGCACGCGCTCCGCGATCTCCCGATGGCCGCCGTAGGATTTGCTGGCCGCGATTCACGCACCTTTCGACGTGAGAACATGTGGAGTAGTCCAAGTAATAAATTAAGGAATGTCCTAGTATAGGACGTGTAAAAGAATGTTCAACTAGTAGAATTTGCGGTGACGTGTAATGTATTATGAGAATAGACATAAGACGCATTCTTAGAAATATCTGCATGAAAATTAGATAGTTTAGTTTCATTATCATTTACATCTAGCATTACGTTCTTTAATTCCATTTTTAGAATTACAATGTAACCATATAATTAAAACTAGTTTTTTTCGTGGGGTGAGTATCGTAGTAAGTATTATATTGTAAATATTGTAATCAGGTATTGTAACTCTTGATTATGAGTACTGGCATTGTATTATAGCATAATATAGGAACGTAACACTTAGTTATTTATTTTATGATTTATGAATGGCAAATCAGCTGTTTCTAATCGTGGCAGCCATCTTGATTCCACTCATTTGTCATACAAATCTTAAAACGTATTTATATGTAGATTGTATAACTAGGATGTGAGAAGTTTTTTCTCACGCGCATGAAACACATTGCCAAATGTTTCTTCCCGCCAAACCACATGAAACACAAGTTTATCCTAGGCACGGAACGTGCTTATATCGTTGCAAGATGATTGGTTGGAATTAAAATGGCGGCTTCGGCGCGAAACAACTCGCTACGTGCCTCCCAGCCAATTCATTATTAATAAATACATATATTATAATGCTTTAATTGTATACTGACATAATCCTTGGTACAGGAAATTAAATTATTTAATACGTAGAGTAGAACATTGCAGTATTACCTAAAGTCAAAAGGACGTCTCAAAAAGAACCGCATGCTAGGAGTACACACTTGTCCATTTAAATGCATGGAAAGGATGAGGCTCAACAATGGTATTGTTTCTGTACAAGTTCTTTTCCTGACGGCAAAACTGTACAGTAGGTAGACAAAATAGGACGCCTTTAATTGACTACGTAGTCCAGGAGTAAGCTCAAGCCTGCTCCTGTAAATGTTAAAAATAATTCTGGTCATCAAGTACGACATCGCTCATAAAATTCAACAGTTCACATTTAACAAAAACAATCAAAAAACTTTTGGATGTCCAACTTCTCATTTAATTGCAATGATTACAGTGCATTAATTACATTGTTAATATCCCAAATGCGCCCCTTGTAAAATTTTGTGTGCAGGCCGTAATTTATTATTTTTGTAATGAGGAAACACAAAATTCCATAATATACTTGGGTAACATTCGGGAAACTCATGAGTTACAACAGTATCGAAATTGGTGAGCAGTAAACCAGAAATTTCAAATTAATATTTTACTACTCTTATCATTTGTAGCACGTGTAATAAATTTCACAAATAGAATAATTCGTACGTTGTTTATTATGAATGGTATTTTTCGTTGCTTTTAGGAGACATGAGAAACCAATGTTAACAATTAATATGGAGGTATATTTTGTGGACATTTGCTACTCCAATAAATTTCCCTTTTGAAATAATAAAAGTGTTTAAATGTGTCAGTTGCTTTATGCTCAATTTCGTTCTCGGTGATTCTATATCTGTGTTCATAAATATAAAAAGTTACAATCACGAATCAGTTTTCTTTGGCTATGCCTATACCCTTGCATCTTCAAAACGTATCCCAAAAACTGCGATAATTGGCGCTCTCTAAAACAGATCCCGACCCCAAGCCCCTTGATTATCACTGAAAACTGTCTTCTCCTGTTTCTTGTCACCTGAAATTCCCCTTTTCTTGCCCGAATTCACAAGTAAGCAGGGTCGCACTAACGAATATCAATGTCAGAACATTTGGTTTCGAATTATAGACCGTAAAATCTCCAAACGCACTGTAATGGCAAAGGTATTATAACAATTCCATCAAATCATATCTGTAGTTATTTTGCCAATGCAAATAGTTTCGATTTCATTAGAACGAACATATTTTTTATTAATGTTGGGAACAACACGCGTTGCTACCTTTGTTCATAAATCAACTCTGTATTCATATTGAAAGAGAGGGGGTGAAGATCCTGGAGCTGAATAAAACGTGCGGAGATTGAGCTGTAATTGTATACGTCATGCCCAACTTTTGCTATTTTTTACTAAAAAAAACAATAAATAAATAATAGATTTACGAAAAACATCGTTCCAGTGCGCCGCTGCCCCAGTGCATCAAAACGCCTGGGTCATGACACAGTGGACTTCCCAGAAGCCACACGACGTTACGAAAGGTGATAGGTTGGCATTAAAATGGCGTCCGGGTCACGGTAAAGGTCAGCAGAAGAGTCAAAGCCGAAATTCAAGAATATGTTAAAGTAATGGCATGTAAATGCCACTAGAAGTGTAAGCATGGTCATAAACTCTAACGAATTCAAATGAATGCAACAACATCGGTTTTGAAAACCCGTTTATGAGAGTCAACACCAATTTGTCATTCAAAAACACGTGGGTTGTGACGACTGAGTTGTTTCGAATTTCTGTATGAATTTCTTTTCAATCAGCCCACGTATATGATTTCGAAAATTGTCTTTCGGCCCCACTCCAGTAATTTACTTTTATTGCTTACTCAAACACACCAATATGCTCAGCTATTACAGCATTTACGTTGATTTTGCCTCTGTGAATTCTACAATATAATTTTGACTTGAAAGTTGGAAGGGATTGCAAATCACATTCCATTCAAAACTGCTCATATACGGAATGTGGGGATGTAATGTGCTGAGAGTAAAACTACCTAAAACTACATGAAACCATCCTTCACATACTTATTGATTTTTAATATAAATATTTCAGATTCGATTTCTAATGAGACAATAGTGAGAGATTGGGAAAGCGAGACGAACATTTCCATAGAACTCTTGTGGACTCAATGACTATTGATGAATCTTTTGCTTATATTCCGCAAGATATTTGATAGGGCTCCCGGATGTTTTATTATTACTCATTCAAGCTGCTTGTATAAATTCATCTGAAGCAATGATTCATCATTTCTTGTAATTGAAACCTGCTGCTATAAACAATTCGCATTTTGGGACTGTATTGTTTTCGAGAAATGTTTGTCAAAACAACCAGGCTTCGTTATCACCACTCTCCAGGATATAATCGTTTGCACTCTTTGTTTGGTGAACGTGCAACTGTGCCCACCAAGGCCCAGTCATTTTTTTCCCGGGGGTTAGTGCACGTGATTCTTTTTGGAGGGATCAGCATTTATATGCTGAATCCATTTTTACACCCCACGGTTGTTAGCCTAGAGGGTTACTTATTATTATTATTATTATTATTATTATTATTATTATTATTGTTGTTGTTGTTGTTGTTATTGTCGCCGACTCAACAATTTCCTAAATATCATTTTTATTTAAATCGGAACTACTAGTATCTAATTTAGCGTGGTCACTCTGGCGGGTATTTTCTTGTTAAAATATTTATTTGCGGTATCGAAGTTCATGATGAAAGGTAATTTTAAACATAATGATGAACACATATTGATTTTTTAAATGCTTATATTTCATTACAAACATTAGATTTAATTGTTTTCAATAGGATGAATCAAGTCGAAGGGAATCATGTGCTGGTAGAGCAGTATAGTCATTCACAGAGTTTCACCTCTGTAGATGCTTCGAAATCCCGCAGAAACACTTGTTTCTAGAATTCTTCAAGAATATTCTAGAAGGACTCCGCTAAAAATAGTTCTAATCGATTCGCCTCCTAGAGAGGAATGGAATGACCTATTGGTGAAACGGGGCGGACTCTCTCTCGTAAACCCTCCTAAACACATTATATGTCTCTAAATCTACCCTAGAAAATTTTGTTGTTGTTGTTTTTCGAGAATTCCTTCGAATGTTTTATTAGAATACAAACGAAAATGACGGCCCCTAGATCGAAACGAGTCGAACGACTCCACACTTATCCGAATGGTACGGACACACGGATCATTGGACGCAGATTACCCGGTTTCTGTACGCCGGATGCAAATACTGTTACTATTAATTTCAAAATAGAATGACCGCAAATTAAAATCAATTTCTTCGCTGGATGAGTCAACTTTCGTGATGAATCATAGAGAAGAGCTGATTCCTCCGCCTCAAAATTCAAAGTAATGGACTGACTCATAACGTGAGATGAAAACGGCGCGAGATGGTGTGTAGTCTATGCTAGAATGCGGGGAATGTTGTTGTGTCCGAAGTCATATTATAGCACATCGTTATTCATCAGAAAAATTCTTTGGCATCTATAGATATTTTTAGATCTTTATACAGATGGTTTTGTCAAGTTAGGCTTTGCGAAACTTCTCTAAAACTTTAATTTCAGAAATATCAAAATAACATTTTGGTTCATATGACCACTTGATACTACAAAAAATGGTATTGACTAATTTTTAAATAAGGTTATATTAGCACGTTAGCAACACTGTCACTTCTGTCTGGTTTAAAATATGCCCACAAAAGAGTTACAATATCAAAACACGAAATCAAATGGCGAATTATCAAGGCGTTTTTTAGATTTAAAAACTGATAGTCTGTTATATAAATACAAACCTGCGCGAGAAATGTTGTTTACTAAAGGAAACTTTAGATTATTTCAGAAACAAAGAGCATTGGTACCTTTCAATAATTTGCCACGCAAACTATAGAGTCAAGAAGAGGAACGTATCGAAAACATTTTAAAAAGATGTCACGAGTATGAAAAATACCCAAATTATATATTTATTAACTGTCATATTTTTAATAAACTCTTTATTATGTCATTGTGCGCATAAATCAAGATACAACGGAGGTTGCCTCATTGTCAGTAAAAAATTTCTGAGGTATGCACGAGGAATGAACATCAATACTTTTTACATTCTCTCTACGAAGTAGAGAGAAAGCAATGTAATGCTTCTCAAAAAACGGTTGCGCAGAAAACTCTTATTACAGGGCCCGGCTAACGAAAAATAGGATAGATCCAGTTTCTAAATTTACTAAAAAACCTCTATACCACGAGGTGTAGCCAGAATCCATGTTTTGTGGGTCCTTCATACTGAAAAATCGAATGACGGCAAAAGAACTCCATTCGTCCGTCTGTCTGCCCGTCCCTCTATGAACAAGCCTAGCGGCTAAACCTTTGAGCCGATTTTCTCCAAAATTGATATTCCTCAATCTATCTGACCGATGTCGCGACCCCTTGAATTTGAAACCGATATTTGAACTTTGGAGAAAAGTTTACATGAAGTCCCTGGGACATTTTAGTAATAAAAAATGGCACCATCTTTTTTTATTAAATTTTGTTGTTGAATACTGCAAAGGACGTTTAAGAGAATGGAGTAGGTCTCATGTTCTTTGATGACCCTGATTTTGCGAAACGTGCAAAAGTTCAATTTTCTTCCTACAACTAAAATATTAGAGATAGAGGTCTTTCCCTTAATAAAATCTGTTCCTTAAAAATAAATTTTGAAATAAGCTCATGTACAATTTTCCGAAAATTTGAGTACTTTTAGCGTAATTTTGCGTAAAAATTTAGAGGGGGGCAGTGCTATTTTAGCACCACTCGTTTCCATTGAACATGTGGTAAGAAATTTCCTACAACAGAGTTACACATGAGACATATTCACCTGATCATGCCGCACACCGTATTTTGGTGCTTGGCAGGTCACATTCTGATGCAGTCAGGGGGGCGTCCATAAATTACGCCACGCAAATATGGAAAATTTGGAATACTCTCTCTCCCCTTGTAGCGCACCTGTAACGCGCACTTGACCTCCTACATAATTACGTAACGCATTCGACAACACCTCCCATCTACAATTAGTAAAAATAAAGTATATAACAGTAAAAACAATTTGGGTTATACTATATTAAATTTTGATTATTGAATTCTGGATTAGTTGTCTATGCAGAATGCACGTGACAATACAAATGGAGACAATTTTTGAGAAAAGTAACAACAAATAAGCTGAAACATGTCTAACAACGAACCTGCTCTAGCTGCCATGGACGACGCTTTGACAACAGTCTAATGCATCAATGTAATCGTATTCTGGAATGAACTATATATCAGTTTTGAATATTTTCTTCGTAATTTAACAGATTCAATCAATATGTCTATGATGAAAATCAATATGTCTACGCTATGAAGTTTTTAGTGCCTCCTGAAATATCTCCAATTTGAACTAGTTTTGTTCTTGTAAGAAACCATTAATTATTTCCGCACGTGTTAAAAAAAACTAGCATTACATAACACTAAACGAATATCCCCTGCCTTATGTAACGATCCGTAACGCTACTTCTAACCCTCTCCACCCTCTTTAGCGTTACGTAATTATTCGACGACCCTCAAAGAGACACCGTGTACCCACGAAACACCAATGTAAGGGTTGCCTTCCTGTTCTTAGTCTGATTATAAGAGTAGTAAAAGCTCTGAAAATGGGAGAAATATTGTTGAAATGTGATACATGGTGGTTGGGAAAGACTCATCATGTCACCACACACAAACCCACATCCACGCTTCCAGCGAGAATTTAATTCGCGACACGTCGAGCCGAAGAAGTTAGGACAGTTTCGCCTTAACAGTGTTCGGTACTCAGGTTTGCCAAACGGATTAGAAAAGTTACCGAACAGCGCAATAACATAAACTTATTATGGCATGCAAACTCTGAAAACTGGACATGAGCTAACGTGTGGGTTACACACATACCTACGATTTCAGAGGCATACGAGGTATATACAGTCTCAGAATAAATGTTTCAAGCGTCAAAGGTAGAGGAGTCGATAAATTTGCCAATGAACTTGTGGTGGGGAATATCATATAACAAGTGACACATGTGACATTTGCCCGTTATGGTTAGGCAACACCTCATGCTGCGGTGTTATGCGGGTAAACTAATACTCTTTGACTCAGAACCTGACCGGAAGAACACCAGTGCAGGATGAGTTGCCTACCAATCAGGGGCGAGTGTCACGTGTGTACCTTTATTATATGAAATCTCACACCAGATTCCATTGGCAAAACGTCAGCGTATTCGAAGCCCCAACATGCTCTTGTAGTTGTATAAATTAATCCGAGATGGCCTCAATAGGTCAGATATAATTTTTGGTCAAATGCAATTATAAAGCTTATTAGTTGCGTGCGAATGCATTCAGAAAGTACATTGCGCCAAGCGAGTTGGCATCGATGGGAACAAAAATACTACACGTTCTATGTATTACAGTGGCTTTCGTTGAGGTGTTTTTTGAACTTTTTGGAAAGTTTGTATTGCGGCAAAAGAAAATAAGTATTGACGACCGTCAATAATTATTTGCACCTAACTTTCACCTATGAATTGCACTTGCACAAACGTGATAAGTTACACTGTGCATAAAAAACTTTAAGCGATCCATCCATAGAAAGTATATCTCAGAAGCTACCCGAAGGCATACACAAATGCTGCGTTTAAAGCTTTAACCACATGTAATTCGTAAATCATTATTTCCTGTTAACATTTTAAATGTTACGATGATATAATATCTTATAACACCAAAACGGTTAAGAGGTCCTCGAAAAAAATCTTCAGGCCTCGAAAATTTGTCCCTGTGGATGTGCCAACAGATCAAAATTGTGAGAAACATTTTTTTAACGTTCCAAATTATTATTATTATTATTATTATTATTATTATTATTATTATTATTATTAGCCTGGTTTAATCCCATTGAGGGCGAAGGCCTGCTGTATACATGGTGGGTGGTTGGTTTATTACTAATTCTTACAAAAATTGTCTGTTCAATTATTATAACAATTTAAATAGTTTGCTTATTATAATTAGAAACAAGTACAAACAAATGTTTTGAACGAAAATGATATGAGTAGACGGTTTCAAAATTTTGTCCAGTAGCTTCAATAAAAAATATATTGAATCGCTGGTAATATTTGAAGATTTTTCAATAGAACTTCGATTCATCTTTAATAGAACTTCGCATTTTTTAAATAGTTTTTCTTACATTTCTCTTTGAGAAGGGTTCAAACAAATAAGTGATTTACAAAACAAATCAAGCGGTTGTTTGTCCAAGACACGACCGTCTGCTATTGCGCAATTGCGCAACTCTTGATGTTTCGTTGAGCACGGGAATCGTTAACAGAGGCACTTAAGGAAGTCAGAAAAGAGTTAAGTTTTTTCAACAGAATATCATTCAATTCATTTTCAATGCTTTCCTTTCACCTTAATACCTGTTTTCCTCATAAAAAGAGAGAATTAAACCTTTTGCAAAAAAGGAATTCTTAATAACACGTAAAATTAAAAAAAATCACGTGAAACAAAACGAAATATGTATTTCATTTCTACACATCATAATGTATTACATGGTTTCCACTCCTACTTGCGAAAATACAAATCAATTTGTAGAAAAAACATAACGCAGGGTAACCTCATAGCGGGGGGAGGTTGAACGTTAATAACAAAACTAAGCAATACTCAATATATTAAAAAAATACTATCACTTCAAATAGAAACTTAACAGAGAATTTGTTAATGAACTAGACTAAGGAAATAGAGATTTCAGTGTCACCTTTGTTTAATTTGTTAATTCTACGCTACACATCTGGATATAATGAACATTCCAGTCTTCTGGTATACCAGATGAAATAGAATGTTAAAATACTTATAGTCCTATTTCTATGATTTAGTTTAAAATACAATATACACTGATTTTCTAAGTTTTATTGTAACCTATCCTGAGAGAATTTAACGTTAATTATGCTTTTCTTTAACTGGATATATGATAGATTTCTGACTTTTCTTTAATTTTCCAATAATTTCTCGACATAGAGTATTTATTTACCAATTGTGTAGGTATTAGATTGTGTCCGAAGGTAGATGTTCTTGATTTTCATACTTCCAGCCCAAAGACCAAATATCAAACTTTTCAACATCCTTCTGAGACATCCTCATTTAAAGTTGGCGCAGTGCGAAGACGTGACTTCACAAGCCTTTAAAAGTTCCCAAGAAAGGGGACATCGCTGCTCGCCGCTAGTCGATACAAGGGAACGCAAAGAAGTGTCACTTCATGCAATCGTCGCAGTGTGATGGAAGTTGTTCTATGTCATGGGAAGCTGAATACGACCAAGTCTTCCTGTGAAACCGTACAGAATCCCAGGTCTTTGTCAGGTCAATTGGGACCAATTGATATATTTCGTAATATTGAAATAGAAATCAGAACAGCCAAAAAAGAAAAATTTCAAAATAATCATTGATTTTCTGTATTTTAATTCACCGGAGTACATTCCATAGTTTATTTTTGCAGTGTGTCTCCTGGGATACTTTCGCTTGCACTAAAGATTATAAGGGGAGGATCAGACAGTGTTGAAAGAACGAACACCCATTCCGCAGAGAGATGGTTCACAGAAATCTGCGCACATATTCTTGAGTTTCGGAATCTCTTCTCTACCCATTTACTACACATAGTTGAATGATGAATAACAGTACCAACAAATCGATGATTGCGAATTTTGAAACCAACATTTTTCACTTCCGAGTTTAAGAAAAATTATTTGCGATATTTTTGAGAAATATTTTGCGAAGACAGCGCTAATAATTTTTAAAACTGATTCTAGAACAACTCATACAAAGATGACGATTGGGTATCATTCTAACTTTTTTGAATTTCTTTAGCATATACAACAATAAAACTACAATGCAATTTATTAAAAACTTATTATTTAATATAAATAACTACATTTAATTCATGTCAAATTCATGAATTTAACTTTTTACCCTTTTATAAAAATAATTGGATATCATTAAACGCAAATGAAATCCGCTACACATGTTAACATCATTCATGATCGGAAAGATACAATATTATAACCTTTTGAACCCTGTAAAAATTGTATCCCAGAATCACTGGTTTGTAGTTTGAGCATTTTTCACGTTTAAAATAATTATTTATAAAGTGTAGAATGTTGGGCGCGGGTATTATTATTTTCCAAGTATAACAATCTGCAATTTTCATACTTATTTGTAATCATTTATACACTTATTTATTAGAACATATTGTACCAGGAAAAATACATTGAATACATCGAGTTTGAGATTATAAAAAAAAGAGATTGTTAATCTGCGCGTTGGGAGTACCTATAATTTACATCTCTAAAACTTCCATTCTTGCTAACAGTCTATAAAAGAGCTTCAACAACACGACAAAAAACCTGCTGCCATCTGGAGATACTAGTGTACTAGAATACTAGTATTACTTACGCGTTAATGATTGTCAGAATAATGCGAATGCGTCGCTTTTATAGGAGAGAATGGCCCACGATTGGAGGACCAGAGTAGGATATCGACACGTAAACCTTACGTGCGAAGAGTTAATTCCAGCCACACTCTCTTGTTTTCATTCCATGTTTTGAAATACTTGAGACACGGTAATATAACATGAAGCCTTCAAATTTCTCGGATCTAAATAGGAAAAATATCGATTATTCATCCAACGTACGGATATTTCAGCACAACAGGGCTCAGCAACCGTATGTTAGGGAAAGATAAGGGGCCTTGGGGAAAAATCAATATCAGGAGTTCAGATTATCCGTATTCGAGTTATTGAGGTCGATTTCAAATTGTATATATAAGTTTATACCTAAATTAGCGTACTTAATAGCTGTATATGTTTTGCCTTGTTTCATAGCACAGAACTACAAAATAATACTACGCTATTCATAATATTACCCGTACATTGATTAGTAATAACACAGCAAATCTGACAGCAGAATATTGTATAAATAACACCGACGACACGTACATTGTGATAAACTGGTTTCCATCGCACTGAATTTGCATTCATATCCTGGTGTATCAAATTAGGGCTGTAGTTATTTCTTCTTTCTAAATTATTTTTATTATATATATATATACTATATATATATATATATATATATATATATATATATTGTTTTGTTATGATGTGAATGTTCTGTTATAACATAAAAGTAGAAGAAAGAACGCAAAAAGCACATTTTCCTGCTTTGAGATCAATCTGCAGCTTTTTGATTCTTTCTTTCAAATGAACACTAATAAAAATGAAGTTCGTTATAACAATAATATAATTAAGTTAAATTCAATATAAAAATATGTTATTTAAATATATTTAAAAATATAATTTTGCATAGAGAGTTTTTCAACAAGAATTTAGAATGCCAATAGGCACCTTATCTCAGTAGCCCACACGGAATATTTGCCATGCCACATACGACATGGTTGACGGAAACCACGTTGTCCAGTTGTTTTTTTAAAATTTGTTCCTTCTTCAATTGACACAACGCGTCCCCAAGCCCCGGGGGGAGTTGAGCGCTTTGCGCTTTCGGAGTAATCCTCCATTAATTATAACATTGCCATATCTGTCACGTCTCGCCGCAGGCAGTTGTCAAGAGGACAGCCAAGTAGCATCTCCGCGTACGCGCCTCCTACTACGCGCCGCTGCGCCACTGGTTTAGAACACTTCACAGGGGTTGTACAAGTCCCAGTGAAGCATACGCAATATCGTTTGTCGTAACAAATTTCACATAACGTTCTACGGGGATCGAACCCGGACCCTCAGTGATGAAAGACAAGGGACTTCGCCATTGAGCCACGAGAGCAGTTGCTTTCGGAAGTGGTGCAGTGGTCGGACCTCTCGCCTCCGCCTCTGGGGACGGGCGTCAATGTCCCAATCGGTCCATGTGGAAATTCAGGACGATAAACTGGCTCGCGTTAAGGTATTTTGGAGTTATCTCATGTCCACCCTCATTCCATAATTGTTCCATCATCATTCATACCATAACATCATAATCACCAATACATAAGAAAGTAAAATAATTAAAGACCTTGTCATTGCCAACAATATATTATTGTTGTTGGCAATGACAATGTTGACAATGATGTTGCTGGCAACTATTGTTGGCAATGACAACGTCTTTAATTATTTTATGAAAAATGCCAAAGATATCACACCACAACACCTACATAAGAAAGTAGCCACTTCAGACGTTGCTATAAGGGTTTGAACTGGCATTCATAATAAAGATGTTCTAGATTAGTCCTCAATTAGTCCTCGATTCGTTTTGTGGACCTAGAAAGGGCTAATATCGAGCGAAGTCGAAGAACGGTCGAAGAGCGTTCGAAGGAAGCTACCAACTGGAGATGGCATCTGATTTAATTTTGTAGTTTCATTACTATTACGTATATAATAACGAAATATGATTTGCTTAATTTCCTCCTTAAAGGTGGTGGTAATTTCCTCCTTAAATTGGTGATGGGAAAAATTCCTGAAAAATCCCTAAAAATTCCCGAAAATGATTAATTGTTTCAAATTAAATGAAATTAAAACTTTTTAATTTATATCTCTTTTATCCTTCATTATCTGAATATTGGTTTCTCTAATCCTACAGTCACGGAGCCCATAAATACTTTTGATACATTTGAGTTTCTCTTGAACCCGGTGTCCACTGCTTAACATTTAACATCAACTTGATATATTCAACATACTACGACTGACATGTATATGAACACTTTTCCTCCAAATTGCCTTCATGATAATCTTTAGACTTTAAAACGTTTGGGGCTTAATACTGAAATCCTGTGCGTTCATGGATCACTTCTTGTACGGTCAAGAAGGTTTACCTCGTACGAGGAAAACTGGAGCGTCTACCAAAGGTTTATACCCTTGAGACTTTTTCCTCCAGGTGATTTGCGCGGTTTGAATAAAATTTTCGTTTTTTATACAGCGCGGCAGCCAAACAGTGTAAGGTTATGACACACGATTCTGGACGAATAAAACATTGGAATCCTGAGGTTCAACAGAGATACTAAAAAGAAATATTACAAACTCTTACGGCATGGAGGGAGGCTGAGGTGATAATTTTTTTCCAATGAGCAGACTGTGGGATGTTGTATTATAACGCAATTACACCTGTGACATTTGCCCCTTATCGGTAGGCAACTCACCCGGCAGGGATGGTTTTATTGTTGAGCTGGTCTTTTTCTGACGCAGTAAAAAGTTTACTTTGTACCTGCAACCACCAAAATAATTTCGAATATTTAGTCTTTCAATTCGGCAATAACACTATGTTTTTGTTAAAAAATCTTATTAAATATTGTCATTGCTATCGAAATATGAATGTATTATATGTTCGAATTATTTTTTTTCATTTCCAATACATTTTTAATTTTGTTGTCAGTTCCACACATTTTAAATTTTTATTTTTATTTTTAGCTTTATAGTCGTTCTATTGGATAAAAAATATCGTTCACTCTTTCCAACATCTCTATACATCCTGGAGAAGGAAAGTCATGCACACTATTGTATATTTTTTGAAGATCTAAACCTTGTACCGAAAAAATTGCTTGTGTTATATGAGTTCAATGCATATTCTCAAACACGATTCAAGGTATTGTTCTCTATCTGTGTAAAAGTTTAAAGAAAAACACGTTTTCGAGGAACTCTTGTTAACGTATTTTGGGAAGATTAACGCGATTTAATTTAAAATTACGGGGAAAAGTACTAAAGTTTTGAAAAAAAGTACATTAAATCATTGAAAGGGCTAATGTTGATAAATCCTTTAAACTAATAAAACATCTAGCATCAAAAACGAAACTATCGGAGAGGTTCAAAAAACTCCAAAAGCTAAAATATATTGATGAAAACCGGTCTATTTATAAGCACTCATTAATATATTTGAGGAAAATAATTTTAAAAAATCTTAAGTAATTTCTGAGAAGATATGAAAAATGCATTGTGAACTTCACGTAAAGTACACGTAAAAATTAATTTGGAAGGCCCTCAGTAAAATCACCGGAAAGCATCTATTTTGGACAAAAATCTTGGGTACGGTTTAGGTGTGGGTTTTGTTTGCAATGTTTCAGCAACCACTTCATCGTTTGGACCATCTTATTCTTTAGATCCCAGTTTTCAGAATATCATTGAAATTTTGTGCTGCCCTCAGGAGATTATACCTTTAAAGGGCAGAAAAAAATTATCGATGTTGGTTTGCGATGGTTATGACTGAACAAACACGAAAACTGTATAACCTCTTTTGGAAATCGGTTAAAACTTAAACGTCTCCCGAGAATCCACAGACCCCTTAGAGGTTAGAGCTTGTCCCGGTTGGGGCAGTGCCCAGCTGGTGGGAGATACCGAGTTAGGGAAAACCCCGCTATCCGACGGTAGGTCGGCGCCGGATCTCACCATCCCGGGGGGAATATCACTTCCACCCTCCGAAAGAAACATGTACAACACTTATGGGAATGCTGATCTTTGCCGTTGACGCGCCCGGAATCACTAACCGACACTCACCGGCCCCTTAAGACAGCCTCCCTTTTGAGGTGGCCTGCACGGTGCTTAATAATTTCTGTAAATACAGAGACCTCCAATTCAACAGGGTAAATACGTAACAAAATAAATTAAATGGATAGACTGTAAACATCTGTGTGTACGAAATATTGTGGACACTTTGAGAAGCGCAAACCCGCATCCGCGTTATGGACAGAAATCTGTCATATCACGAGCAGCTTGGATATTCGGCAGTAGTGGATGCATGCGAGTGATGTGAAGCATCGTCAAGATTTTTAGCTCTTAAAGCTTAGCGGTTATGTACTTTTTTCTCTTCCTTATATCTCTCTGTTCCTCAAGAACATTTCGTTATTTGTATGCGCGTTCCAACAGCCATTTCGCTCCTCGCTAGATGTGACTGCTCGAGATACATCCCTTACAGCATCTCGATTTAATCATTCAACAAATGGCTACCAACTGTGTGACATTGGCACCTAATTTCGTCGCTGCTGATGCGATTCGGCTGTCACATGACAGCCTTCTCACTGGTGTTGCTATATTCCCTCTCTAAAACCTCTTCTCTGTCTTCTTCCCTGAGTTCCACTCTTCTGGTAGGAGGATGGAAATCCCAACGGTCACGTACCAACGCACATGTCAAGTGTCGTGCAAACTGGAACTTTTTCCATGAGAACGTTGGCCACTTAAGACAATCTGTACTGAAACCACCAAAATGAACAATGGACGATCTCATTACGCAACCACACAAACGGATAAAAGTGGAATCGTTAGCATGTATTATGCTTATATTGATTGTTTGGACAAAAGCGCCACATTATGCAGATACAAAAGTAACGGCAAACGTTTTCGGGCTTGAGCATTGGGGCGAAGAACGCAAGCGTATCTTAGGAGGCTCCAGAAGATTAACTATTTCTAGAAGAAAAAGTAGTACGGTCTGTTCAGTCAAGTGAGAGTTTTTTTGAGACTCATTGATGCCAAACCGAATTGAACGGCGTGGCCAGTGGATTTCGCATGTTTCAAGAAAAAAACACGTGATTGGCATGTTTCAAATGATTCGAATTCATTTCACAATCGTTGGCTAAATATGCTGGAGCATTGTCTTATTTATTTTTTGTCATTCCGCCAACTGAACAATCGTCGTATGTAATCAATGTATTTACAAAGCTAAAATACAAGATAGATACATTTCAAACTTCCTTTCTAAAAAATATTATTTACTTGCATAATTCTTAAATTTATATTAAGTTTTTTCTTTAAGATTAATAAAAAGCGCCATGTCAATTTTCTCTTCGCAATACCGACGATAGCATGAACTTGTGGTTCGACGAGCATTCGAACGGCCTAGAGGAACATACTGCTTCACCTCTATTCGGGTTTTAATTTTCAAGCACGAACTGCAATAGTCAGGGTACAGATGCTTTCAGAGTGGACAATTTTGTGGAGGTCAACGTCAAGGGCGCACTTTTCTCCGGAAACGTGACTGACATCAAACCCAACAGATACTCGTACATGATGAGCGATATGAAGCCAAAGAAAATGAAGTGGAGATGTCTCTTCCGGATGGAATATCACACTCTGAAACCAATGTCTTGCGCGCCACTGATCCTCTGGAGCCGGCGGGACACGGAGGGCTGTTCGCAATTAGAAATGTATTACATACCAAATATTGTAACCGAATCATCCATACGGGTGTGCCCCTGCCAAAATGCAAACTTGAGACTTTGCCATCACGTAAACCAAATATTTTGAATATTTTGTTAATGAATAAATATTTTGTTAATGTATACGCAAACTAACATTGTACATTATTTGCAAAGGTAATGTATGCTAACTTTGTGACATTAATTTTCTCCGTGAATTTGAGGGCGAAATAAAATTTTTCTCGATGTTGTCCCAGAAGGTGAGGGAACGTTACGACACGTAACCTACATTTGTCTGTAGTTACTAAAGATTCGGATGCTTACAATATATCAGTGTTTAGAAAAGGAAGTGACCTCCATTTTGGAACAATTGTTGATACCAGACAACATCTTTTATTTACCATACTTAAATATTAGAAGGTATCTACCACGCCAGCAATCTAATTAATTTTGCAATAAGTCTTTTGACCTTAAAATTAAAAATGACCTGCTAGAGTAGAGAAATCTACAAATTCGTAACAAAATAATCACACATTACGGTAATTTAAATACTAATATATGTGCTATAAGTGAGATAAACCTTACGTTATAATAGCAATGAATTCCCAGCTTTGACAAAAACTCAATAAAAGTCCGAAAGGTTGTCTTAACGTGTTTATGGTTTTCACTCATTATTCAACCAAACCCTAAAATAGATCCAAATCCATAGCATATATAGAAGACAAGAGGAATCAACATTCGGAAACTAAAAAAATATCATCAATATCTTCAATTTAAAAGAAACCTATCAATTTCATTAAACACCTCCCTCCTCAAATATTGTTCGAAGACGACCTTGGACGCGTACGCGTACATGTGGAACATCTCCCCGGAGCCCAATAAGCCCCTCGATAGCAACGGAATGCGACTGAGCCATCCAGCTAACGCAAGCGAGCTAGGGAGTTAATTGAATTGATGCCTTATTTTACGTGGCGAGACTCGGGCCATCAGGCCCGCTCTTCCGTCTGACCACGCAAATTTCGCTACGCTCCTTTCAGCAACTAGCACAGAAAGGAGGTATTTCTTAGGCGAGAAACAGGCGATATGAATTTAGCTCAGAGGCGTCATTTAGGCTTGAGGGTCTTTGACATGCAAGTAAATCTACTAACATAGGACAGCCGGCTTTACTTCCCCTCCGAAGGAGGGTGTACGAAGGATTCATTCGCCCTTAAAACATCCACGGCTTCGATCGGGTTTGAACACGCCAACTTGGGAATAACAGTTCGATACGCAATCGCCGCCGCAGGAGTGGGTGGGCTGTTGCGGCGAGCGTGCGGCGAGCATGCGGCGAGCGCGTGTCCTTCTGGCGCAGATGAGGGCGGCAAGGTGGCCCAGGACGTCGACATGGGGGAGCTGCCGATGGCGGAGCACACTGACCTACACGCGGCGACCGGGGCCTCGCTCGCTGGCGCGTCCGCCGGCGCGTCCGCCGCCTCCGCCGCCGCCGCCGCCCCCGCCGGCGGGACGCCTACCGCCGCTGGCGCCGCAGCCCCCGCCCCCGCCGGCTCCTGCGTCGTCGGTACGTACCGGAGGCTGTCGGGGAGCAGGTTATGCATGTGGTTTAGCGGTTTATTTAGTTCATATAATTTATTAGTCCCTTGTTATATTTGATTTATTTATAATTCTGCAATTAAGTTTGAGAACTTGGTGGCAGAATACACTAACTTAGCATTACTGAACTTAACAACTTTACAAAATCTATAAACTTTACAAATTAAAGTGAACATTTCACCGTGCAATCTTTCATAGCACTCCACTTCACCACACTTCACTTCACCGCACTACAAAACACTTATTATAAACTTATATTACACAGTCATTTATACTTGTAGTACACTACAGTTACTTATGCACTGCGTATAAATTAAACTCATTTTATTAAATTTGCCGACTTTGCAATATTAGTGAGTGAAAAACAAATTGTATCAATGTAAAATATAATCTAAACTTCATGTACCAAACAAAGTGTACTAAAAGTATAAATGACTTCCTAATATAACAAGGGAATAAAAATAAAATATATAATATATTGAAATAACAGCAGACAAATATTTAAAAAAAGTTATTAAGTTGTTGTTGGTAGGCTTAAAATTCAAGACTAACATCACAGGGGTGGATTAATATCTAAGCAGACTAAGGACACACTAAGAGCCCCCGCTGAAAATGGGTCTACAATTAGTTTTAAATACGATTTTAAATTAGTTAATGTATACATGTGTGTATTTGGCATTTTAGAGTCAGATTAATACGACTTTTGTCAGCTAGCCCTGTTCCCAGGCCTGGTCCCTGTTTTTATTTATTATCCACGACTTGAGTAAAGGGAACACATGTGGTGAGCATGATGTATTACAATCAGCGTACCTAGCTTACTTGGCCTGTCTAAGCTTTCTTTCAACACACATATATACATTAACACAGCTATTTAAACTGGGACGCTTTGTATTAGAAAGCTAAGCTTCATTTTTGCCCCGGCCGAGAATCGAACTCGGGACCGAACGGAAAGCTAGCATGCTGTCTATAATCCACTTGAGGGCTCTGTTAGTTAAATCAGGCAAATTATTTTTACACGAACTTGAAATTGCAAAGGTTATGGTTTATTTTCATTTTCATACTGATTACATATATTTAATACTTGAACTGCATTAGAAAGCCCCACAGTTGCGTCATGCATAGAACCCCTCGAGATATTAATCTGGCCCTAAATGGGTATGTTTCATGTAATAAATAAAAAGGCTGGGGTTCTAAGAGTATCTCATGTTCACATAATAATTTCAATAAATGTTAATGCCTTAATCGACAGATACATGACTTATCGTCCCTACCGTAAAAACTGGCCCAATCTGTACATCCCTAATCTTCATTCTCACCAAGCACCATTTGAGGCTATACCAAAAAAGTGTTTTTTCACGTCCGTCCGCTGTGAACACCACTAGCGCCAAAGTCATAAGTACGATTTCTTCCAAAATGAATATTCCCCGGACAACCCGGCTCGACTCGAGGCGCTACGATTTTGAAACAAATTCTTCAAAATTTGGGGGTACTTTACCTGACAGCCAGGACATTTTCAAATTTACTCAAAAATCGCTACAAATGTTTTCTTTACATTTCATGTAAAAATAGAGTAAAATAAACTCATAAAGGTTGTATGGGTCCGATTTTCACGGTTAACTCTGAATTTTCGAAAATTACAAAATTTTGATTTTTTTCGGTGTCATTCTACAACTACAAAATTGAAGATAGAGATTTTTCCTTTAAATGAAATTTGTTGTCTAAAGTTAGTTCTTTCATTAAGGATACGTACATTTTTTGACAGTTTTAGTAGTTTTTGCGTGCATTATTTCCAATTTTAAAAAATTACAAAAACAAGATTTTCTCAAAAACGGCTTCGAATTTTTCCTTAAACCGATAATGATAGTGCTACATGTACTCGATAAGATTACATAAGCGCCACACTGCTCTATTCTTACTTTTTTTTCAAAAAAATACAAAAATGTTTTTTTTTACTTCTCTCACGTCGTTAGTATTTACATTAGTAGCGATTTGTTAACAATATTGTATTAATGAGTACATGTGTTTTAAGTTTTGTCATATAAAGTTTCCCGAAAACTCAACAGTACCTTAATGATGACTTAATAATGAGCTTAAAATTGTACATTTTCAGAAACGCTCAAACGCCCTTTTCTCAAAAATGGCTTCAAATTTTGTCTTCAAACGTTTCTAACGGGTAGTGCTAAATGTATTGTGAAAAATTACACAAAGTTCATTTTACTGTATTCTTTTGTTTTTAAAAATTACACAAATATTTTTTGCGATTTGTACAACTATTGCATTTGTGAGTTAAAGTACCTTGACTTTAAATGAAGTTCCTAGAAAACAATAAAAAATTTCTGCCAAAAGTGCTTCAAATTTCGCATTTACAGCAGTGCTTAATGCCATTTAGATTAGATTTTACCCCTTTTTAATATTCTGAAAGTAATAATTCGATTCTACTATTAAGAAATCGAAAAAATGAAAAAATGTGAAGAACTTTGTGTGGCAGCTCGCAAAAGAATGGGTCATAAATTCAATAATGTTAACAAATTGCTACTAATGTAAATATTAACGATGTGAGAGACATAAAAAATTACATTTTTGTAATTTTTGAAAAAAACAAAAGAATAGAGCAATGTGGCATTTATGTCATCTTACAGAGTGCATTAGTACTATTCCTAGTAACATTTTAATGAAAAATATGGAGCCGTTTCTCAGAAAATCTTGTTTTTGTAATTTGAAACAATGCAAATATTGCACGCAATATTGCGCGAAAACTACTCAAAGTTTCAAAAATGTACAGGACCTTAATGAAAGAACTAAGTATAGACAACAAATTTCATTTAAAGGAAAAATCTCTATCTTCAATTTTGTAGTTGTGGGAAGACGCCGAAAATAATCCATACTTTCGAAATTTAACCCTGAATATCGAACATATGCCACCTTTGTTAGGGTATTTTACTCTATTCATACAAAAAATGTATCATCTTAGTGTGCTAGAATATTTTTCCTGGAAATAATATTATTCTTTGTTTCATAGTACGATACAGTAAATAAATCCAAAAATAGCATCATTTTCTCAATTCATAATTCCAAATAACACCCGTGCATGAAATACCAGTAAAATGGGTATGACGCTTGGGGTCAAATGTGACCCCGAGGAGAATCCACGTAAGTAATGGAGAAACCGACCGCGGCCGCAGCCCCCGCCTCCGCCACCGCCACTCCGCGGGCGTCCGCGCCGCCAGCCGCCAACGCCGCCGCCGCCGCCGCCGGCGGGGACATCGCGCTGCCTGACGTGGTGGTGTACCTGGCGTCGCGGCCCGGCTCGCCGGACGCCCCGCCGCCCGCTGCTGGCCCGCCCGCCGTCGCCGAGACGCACCTGAGCGTCGGCTGCCAGGTGGTCGGGCCCTTCGTCGTGGCTGGCCTGGGCATGGTGGGCGCCGGCCTCTACTTGGATATGGTCCAGGTACGACCACGCCCTCGCACACTCGTTGCTTGGTTCGATGATTGCCCCCCGGTTGATTCATTGGTTGATTCGTTATTCCGGGCGCGTCAACTGCCACGGTCATTAGTCCCATAAGTTTAGAGAATGTTTTATCGCGGGAAGTGGCTGTCTTCCCCCGCTGGGTGACGAGATCCGACGCCGACATAGATCGACTTGCGGGGATTTTCCCCAACCAGGTATCTCCCACCCCAGCCGGAACAAGCTCTAAGCTCCCGACTGATCTCCTATGTGTGGTCTTGTAGTGCATGTGAGTGAAAGTATGTGTAGGTAAGAGGTGAGGAAAGGACAAAGATGAGGAATGAAAGAACGTCCGTTTGTTAGGGTACTCCGGCATTCTCCTGGTGTTGAATGGTGAGAAACCACGGATAACTACTGATCGGAAAATTTGTTCGCTACCATTCCTCGCCAGACAGCAGAGAATTCGTCCTGTCTGAACTATTTGATTATATTATTTCCGGGAGCATCAAATATTTATTACGGATGCAACATCGATGTCAAAGATTTCGAAACATCGGTATTTGTAGAAACATCGATATTTTCAAACATCTATATATTAAAGCCGATGCTATTTAACATTGATGTTTTGCGCTCGATGTTTTGTTTGTGAATGAAAAAGCACGGTAATCACAATTTTGTAACAATTAAAATATAAAAACACTGAAGTTTGCACTGTCAGTTTATGCGTACGAACCAACTAAACATTGTATTTTCTACCATCATTGGGCAGATTATCTCCCGACAATGCCGTGGTATTTCTTAGCGTCTTTCCTCATACTTCGCACATAGAGAGGAGTTCAACGCATGCGCCATGAGGGTTCAGCCTCCCCTTTCTTCCCGTACCCTTCTTCGGCGAGAACTGACACTTTAAGATGACCTAGGGGGCTTAGGCTTTCGGGTTCACTAGTGTTAGTTTTCTTATTATTTTTAACTTTGCTTTCAATTAATTCTTAATTATAAATTATTAAACAGGCCAGTGCGTAATTAAATTTTGTTGCGTTGGAATTTAATTTTATACGTTACATTCAGATAAACAGCATTTATCTGATATTTAGTTCTGACAGTGTAGTACAAGTTTTACCGGGAAGTGGCAGTGTTAATTCCTCGAAGGAAAGATTCGACGCCGAAAGATTCGACCTGCATTGAGGCGTGTCAGTTGTGGACCGCCAGATATCTTCTCCAACAGAGTACTGCTCCAGACGGGACAAGTTCAAAGTTCCACATTGATATTGAAATTAGCTGTGGCAGTGTACTGCATGCAAATGTGTGTGTAAGGGAATTAAAGGGGTCAAGCATGTGGAAAAAAATATCGCTTGCGGTCCTTGGTCCGTTTGTTAAGGTACTTATCAGTACTCAGCATTCACCTGGTACTGATTGGAGAAACCAAGGGAAACTATCAATCACAGCAGTCGGTCACTAGAATCCCCCAGAGGCGGATGAAATCAACCTAGCTCTGTAGCTAAGTGCCGAAAATCTGTCACCATTGAGAATCAAACCCTAGGAATTCCGGGTCAGAGACTCTGCCTAGACAACGTCTGAACTATCCCATCCCTTTCAAGCTGTCACACACAGCATTTCGAGATACGTCCGTGTTATATTCATGTTTCATCATGCAAGTAGTTAAACTTGTATCTATGTTGCCCGGCCGGGGCAGTCAATCCTTTGAACAGCTTACACATCATTTAATATATTTATTACCTAAATCGCATAAGTTGTATATGTAGTTTCAGAAACACGGTATAAATCAAAGCGATGAAAAATACAATATTCGGTACGTACATTTAATATAATACATTACATTAATAATAATGAAAAACAATCAGAATATCTGGAACGCTAGTAAAAAAAATTAAAGCAATGTGGAATACCGTAAAAAATAGGACCACAGCACCTCGTTACTTAGTAGAGAATGTTGTTTTAAAGGATAATGAAAGAGAAGCCAGTAATCCGGATAAAGTGGCAAATTTCTTTAACCAACATTTATTTTTCTACAATTGCGGCTGAACTCACGAAGGGACTAAAACCACAAAATTCAACACCATTCCCTTCTCAATAAACTTTCGACACGATATTTATTTCCGAAACTTCTTGTAACGAAATCATGAGAATAGTGAGTAAACTAAAAAATAAATATTCATCTGGTTTAGATGAATTTCCAGATTGTGTATTGAAAATTTGTGTACCTGCCTTTATACCCCCTTTTACTACATTTTCAATGCTTCTTTATGCACAGGAATATTTCCAGATATATTCAAAACAACAAAAACTAAGCCACATTTTAAAAAAGGGAACAAAAATGAAATTCAGAATTACCGGCCAATTTCTCTTTTGTCAGGTTTCTCAAAAATATTAGAGAGACTTTTCTATACGCGAATGGAAATTTTATTATTTAAAATTTTAAAATTACCTTCTGGTGGAATTCGTGGTATCGCTCTAAATTGGATAACCTAGTACCTTATACATCGATTTCAAAGAGTAGAAATACCGTACTGGCACGAAAGAACATTATTTACTTATCTTTCCAAATCTTTACCAATTGAATATGGGGTCCCGCAAAGTTCGATCTTAGGTTCTATTCTCTCTCTGTTATACGTAAACGATATGCCCTCGTCTATTAAAAACGGAAGAACGTTTCAGTTTGCCGATGATACGAATGTTATTTGTAAAAAAGAAACAATAAATTGTACGATTACAGAAGTTTCAAATTGGTTTTGTAATAACAAATTAATAGTTAACAAAAAACAGTTTCAATGTATTTTTGCATTTCAAATCAGAAATCTCATGCTCCATTCAAAATGAACACTATGCAATCAGATGATGTTAAGGTAACAAAATTTCTAGGTCTCTCAAGTCAGTCAAGCCTGAAATGGAATGTACATATAACAGAATTTTCTCTAAATTAAGTTCATAATGTTACGCATTGAGAATTCTTTCAAATTCTGTCAGCCTTCATGCAGTTCGTTGCGTGTATTTTGAAAATGTGTATTCCCGCCTGAGATATGGCATAATATTCTGGGATAGCTCATCATGTAGTACCCACACTTTTAGATTGCTAAAGAAAATTATACGAATAATGAAAAATGCCATCCGCGTGATTCCTGCAAGCATCTCTTTATTGAGCTTGAAATCTTACCGTTGAATTGCGTATTTATCTACGAATCTGTAATTTTTGTCAAAAGTGACTTAACAGTAGGAACATATTTTTATGCAATGATATTTATAATTACAACACACGTCGTAGAAATCACGTTCATTAAGAGTCAGTATCAACAGCTCACTATCAGAATTTATTTATTTATTTATTTATTTATTTATTTATTTATTTATTTATTTATTTATTTATTTATTTTAAACTTTTACTCACCTTTCAACCATTTATAGTTAAAATGACGGGAAGGGATTCTGGAACTCAAGAAAACGTGCGCAGAAACTCTTTTCCCTCCTACGTCACATACAGTTTTTAATGTTTTTTGACTGAATAAATCTAAATCTAAATTGATCATTATTGTCATATTACAGGTCGCCAATATAGATTCTGTACCATAATTGCTCGAAATATTCTGTCAATAGGGAAAGCGAACTGAAGGAACTTAATTAATATTGACGTTATACCTGGGAGGCATGTTTTGCGGTTCGCGAAAGCTTTTTGAATAAATGAGGCAAAATGTTCAAATGATGTGGATAAAGAATTAATATTGAAGAGGAAATAAGAGCGGTTTCGTCGAACAAAATCCACACCTACAACTTGAGCTATATGATTTAGAAGCTGAAACGTTCCTACAGACCAAACAAGAAAAAATATCACATTTTTGAAAACGTCTCACTAGAGCAAAATTCCCCAAACTTAACATAATTTAGTCTAAAAACGACTTCTAATTTAGTCTAAAAAATATTTTCGAGCACGAATTCATGTTCTCTTCTATGAAATTTATTAAAAAATCAGTACAGAAGTCGACTTATAGATTCATCCTTAGAAGTGGAGCATACGGGAGAACATGCAGTGAAACATGCATTAAACACGTGCGGGGGATCATGTGGGGAACGTGAAGAATCGGAAGGTATGCCGGATATCAAAGAGAAAATATGAGAGAAGTATGCGAAAACCATCTGGGAAAATATGCAAGAAAAAATATGGATGAAGAGGGGGGACATTTGGGAAGACGTGCAAACTACGTGGGAACATGTTAAGGAACTTGCAGGACAACATTCTGAAGGCATCATGAGACTTCTGATTATTACGCAGTAATGTGGAAAATATCTTTTTGAACCTTCAAATATGTTTTTGGAGATTTAGCTCTTCTGAGAACCCTGTAGTGCCTCTGGCCGGGAGAATTTTCGACACTAGCTATACAGCAGGGTCGTGTTCAGCCGCCGCATGGAGGAGAATTCTAGCGGCGGCTGATAGGTAGTTTTCAGTGGCTTCTCCGGTAATCACCGGGTAAATGCCGGAGCAATGCCCTAATAAACGGCACACGGACCACGCGCGATCTTTCCTTCCTCTTCCGTTTCCTATTCTCACCCCTTACTCACACACACCTACACTCACTACATTATCACACTTGCCGAGAGGCCAGTCTGGGCTTAGAGCTTGCCCGGACTGGGACGGTTCCCCTCTGCTGGGAGATACGCACCTGGTAGGCGAAAATCCCTGCAAGCCGATGTACCTCGGCGCAGGATCTCTCCATCCAGCTGTAGAACATCACCGCGAGCTCCTGCGGTGAAAACATGTCAGAGCAAAAATGCTAAGCGGTAGCCACAAAAAAACACAGCCCGCACGCAAGGTAGAAAAAGGAACCTACACTTACAGGACGAATGACCTTAGCAGTTGACGCGCCCCAAATCCCCAATCAATCAATCAATTCAGCTCCAGAATCCCTACACCCATTCTATATTATATTAAGTTGAATTATGAATAAAAATAATACAGACCACTAGTATATAGTAAAGGCCTGATGTACCTATCTTAATCACTTACGTGATACTCCCTCTTCTCCGAAAAATGATCAAATACTATGATGGTTATATTACATGTTTAAAATAATAGGCATATAATGAAAACATTGACCGATAAAATTGCAATTTCTTCAGAAAATGTAATACTTTTTGCTCCATAATCCACAAGCTCAATTATATTGCATCTTCTTATCGTCTGTGGTTAGGAAAGTTTACTGCTGCTTCTTGTAGTGTATGTTTTGTATATATATATATATTATCTATGACTTCGCCAGATCGTGTAAAACTCATTGTATTCTTCTCTGGCCTTAAGGGGAAAAATATTCTTATCAATGAAGTCGCTTTGCATTGATTTCATTACCAGAGTAATAGAGCTTTCTTGTCGTATCTGGTAGACGTTCGAATAATGTTTAACATCTTTTGTATCAAAAGAATGACGAAATCTATATCCCTTTCAATGCATACTATTTCTTCCTTGGATTATGTTAAAAAAATATTTCATAGATGTGACGCTCAGTAACACGGGACGTTTAGATTGTATCCAAAATATTTTGGGAATATCTGTTTTGACAGTAAATTGCAAGCCCTACTTGTTCGCCTCCGTACTCTTTGCACGTTCACCCCCATGTCAAAACTATACTCTCATCCAGGGTGTACGCATCCATTCACATACATTTCACCAATTACCGCAAACAATATCAATAATAACAATAGTTATTGAATTTGTTTAAAATGCGATAGGAGATTACTTGATTCCCTAAGAATTGTGAAGATATACTGTCAGGCCTACGTTCGTAAACGGTGCATGCAATATTATTTGTGATATGGCACAAATGAAACAATTTCTGGATAAAAATACTATTGTTCGCGGATCCATCACGATATTTGACTGCTAATTCACAATAGACTAATACCTTTTATTGTCTCAGACTTTAAATTCGCGTGAGAAAACGTGAAAAAGATATGTTAACATAAAGAATCCAGAAAATTGCAAAGAACCTATACTGCCAATGATTGACACTGACTCATGTACTTTTGTACTATATTTTACGATTTTCGAAGTGAGAAGACAAGGTTCTAATCCTAAAAAGGAGTAAGGTTAAATATTGCAAAGATGTTTTCAAGTCACATTTCATTTAATTATTCAGCCATTTAAGGAGTAACAGGTAGTCATTATTTAAATAATTTAAATTTTTCTTAAATATAGAACTGTTCAGTTTTTGAACGTTTATAATTAGATTCAATTACTTGTGAAAGAGTGCATTGTGACGGATGCCCTTTACAGCTTTCGAAAACACGATCCCTTGAGTTCCCAAACGAAATTACGTAACATCCGCCGCGAATGACGTCAGGGGCCAGAACGGTGAAAAAACGCCAATGAGACTAGATGCCACAAAGGGGGAACTTTGGGGGAGATATGACGTCATACTGCTGTCACGAGAGAGACGATCACACTAATGAGATTAACTCGCCCGTCTGCGACATTCGATACAGATCTGTATGACTGGTTTAGAAATTCCTTCGAGGACTTCTGTCAACTTCCCAAGGAAACGGTATCGTGAGGCTTCTTGTTTAAAATAGAACAGTTGGAACCAGAAAGGTATATTTTCTATATTTGTGTAATCAATGAAAAACTAAATTGAAAGCATCTGATAGAAGCAAACACGTTTCTAGCCGGAATTTTGTTAAAAGGTCGGTTAAGGTTAAACATTTTAAACTGGTTTGATTTGATTTGATTTATTTTCCTCAAAGAGCGCTAAAAACAGCATGTGACGTACAGTGATGGTTACTTTCTTTGGCGGATTTGGCTTTGTAAACATAATAAGAAATGATTTTCTCTTCTGCCAGGAGCCCATGTTTGGTTGCCAATGCTTGGTGAATAATATTTGCGACCAGGTTATGCCGATGTGGACACTGTTTGATTTGTGCACCACGTAATCATGCGATCTATTGCTTCTGATGATCGATGACATTCTCTACATTCGTCATTAATTTCGGTATTTCAAGTGCATGAGGAAATCTACCATGATTAGGTTTGGACATAAATTCTTGTAACCTTCCTTGAAGTGACATGGTAACCTGTAACCTGAAACATGGATAATGCTTTCAGGTCTAGTAGACCTCGACCACCTGTTTTCCTGGAATGCAGGCGTCAAATGCTGATTATTGCTCTAGTCAATAAATTTTCTAACAGTAATTATTATTGTTATATTCGTATGAGTTAGTTAATTTCTGTTTTGCGATTTGAGGAAATCAGGAAGTTGTTTCAGTGTTCAGGATAACCATTTAGAACATTTAATAATAATAATAATAATAATAATAATAATAATAATAATAATAATAATAATAATAATAATTTATTACTGCAAATGAGCGTACGTGCGGTGGCAGTTAATCAAAAACAGGCACAAAATAAAAATTAGAAAAAAATGCATACAAATAGTAAAAAATAATACAAATGAACCAACAAAAATTAAAAATAAAAACACAAATAGCCAAGTATAAAATAGATAAAATCTTACCTCTACTCCGTACTCCATCGTTTCACTGCGTCTCCCTTCGGTAACTAGTAATTTATTCCTTAACGGTAAGAATATACATTCCACTGCCTGCACTTTTGTTGGCCTTCACTGCATATCATTGTACACTACACTTGCGCTCTTGAGAAATCTCGCATAACTCTCGTGCTTCTTGAGTGTTTTACTATAAATTGGATACAAGAAATTAGCATTTTTTGTTTCATTATTTTTGATTGATTATTTCGTATTTCCAGGTGCGTCAACGGCTAAGGTAATTAGTCCCGTAGGAGTAGTTCTTGTTTTTTTTTCCCCGCGAGGCGGAAATGATCTTCCCCTGCCGGATGGTGAGATACGGCCCCGACCTGCACATCTTCCGGGGGTTTCCCCTACCCGAGTATCTCCCACCAACGGCGCACCGCCCCAGCGGGACAAGCTCTCAGCTCCCTACTGGTCTCCCGATGCGCGTGGTAGTGTAGTGCATGTAAGTGTGTAAGGGGTGAGACAAGGACAAGGAAGGGAAAGGAAAGATTGCGCGCGGTACGTAGCCTGTTTGTTAGAGTACTGCTCCGGCATTCGCCGGGTGTTAATGGGAGAAACCACGGAAAACTACGGATCAGGGCAGCTGGCATCTTCCCCACACAAGGGCTGAATTAGACCTAGCTAGTGTCGAAAATCCTGCCACATACGGAAATCGAACCCAAGGACCTCTCGGTCAGTGGCACTGTAGTGACATCAATTGAGCCCTAAGCTGTCTGCATCCATAATTTTTCTTCAATGTTCTGGGTTAAAGGCTCTGCCAAACTACCAAATGCGAAAAAGTTATTCTTGAAGTTCAGAGAGGACTATAGATCGAGTCTTACTCTTCTGTAATACTTCTTTCATATTCTCTTCGTCATTGTGTGGTTCGAAATGTCGTATTCATTATTTCTTAGATATTTATAAGTTTACCCTGGCTCAAGGTTTTGAAACACAGTGAACATATCAATTTGAATATTCACTGCCGTTACCGCTTTGCATGGCTTTAAATTGACATTTGTTAAGGCTATGTTTCACGAAAACGATATAATTAAAGTAATTGAGCGTTTAAGAGAGAATATCTTCATTTCTAGCATACAGTTTAAGATTATTCATTTAAAAAAACTGTGTTTTTGATCTTTCATCACAATGGAGCTTGTAACCGAAGTCGACTTAAGACAAATAAAGGGTTCAGTAGAGCAAGGGGCTATCCCACATTGACCTAGTTTCGAAGATATTGAGGATGCTCAATTTCACAAAAAATATGGGATAGTCCCTTGTTTTATTGAGTCCTTCAATTGTCTAGACAGTGAGATCAAACTAATAAAAAACAGCAGAGAGGACAGTGAATTTTCCTGAAAATCTCCCTGCTAATCTGAATATTTTTGGTTTCTTCTACTTTCCCTTTGTATGAGATCTGATACTGCATGACTTCATCATACTACCATTACAAAAATTAATAAGTCTAAGATAAAATCGATAACCCCCCCCCCCAGCGTCAGCATCCAATTTGATTTGATTTATTTTCCTCAAATAACAGAAAAATCTGTGTGATGTATGGGGAAGAATTGTAATTGTGTGGTACATCATCAAAGGCATTCTGGTGAGCCTGCTCAAACAAATATTACGGTTCAAGCCATGTCAAATTAGGTTCCTTTTTCTTACATCATTTAAGATGGCGTTTTTGAGTTAGATTAATTAAGATTTAGTTGCAGTCTCATAATTATAATATTATATTACAATTTTTTAAAATTAGACATACGAGTTTTACTAATTTTACTTTTGGAAACATTGTCGAACATACGAGTTTCCGAAATTGCACTGCCAAGACGCAGATGTTATTGACAGAATGAGACCGTGAAATTCGGATTTCTAGAATTTTTTCGATAAAATTTGTCATGTGATATGAAAAACGATAAAAATTGATCGTTGGTTTTGGACGAAGGTGATGATATGAAGGCTCAAGCACAGGGCATATTTCTGTGAAGAGTTCTTTCGGCCTGATAACAATTTTTTGGATAATGATAATTATTAAATTTGCAAATGTAGATAGTTTCCGGTTTTATATATGGTACGCCTATACTTGATCGGTACATCTTCACCGTTTATTAAATTAAGTGTAAATGGATAAGTGATAAGGCTGCAATTCATATATCTGTGTTTTATCGTAATTCACTTATTTTTTGGTAAGAGGTTTGTCGAAAGAACGAATATCGTGAGTAGTAGACACGAGATGCATCTGTGCCGGATTTAGTTTTTAACGCTCTCGAGAGACATGTCCTAGTTTAATATTCAAATAAGGTTATGGAAGCTTAGCGCCTCAGCATCGACCCGACTCGCCGAGAAATCCAGTCGGGAAACCCCATCTCTTTACGCAGAACAAACATTTTTAGGGGCTATAGAATGACTACACATGGCTAAACGTGCGCAAATTGGATGTCTCACCTAAATGCCAGAAACGGTTTTGACGTTCTGACGAAAATAAATAAAATCAAATAAATAAACACAGCGGGTCTTCTAATAATACTAAAATATTGCACATATGTAACCCAAACTCAAGTAATTTTTTTCAAAAATGCAACACTTCTTTGTAAGTATTCTTTAAATTCGTTATTTTTGTGTAGCGTTCATAATAATATCAACAATAGATTTTACGTAATAATGAACGAATATATTCTGGACGAACATTTTTGTTGAATTATTTCAGGCCGCCTATGCAGTGGGAACCCAAGGCACGTGCTTAAGCCGGTTATGTATTAATCCACCTCTGACTCTCTCATCCATCTCTTTCTCATTTTTGTACATAAAATACTCTGATGTTAAAGAATTTCCGTGGCCTTACGTATTTTGCTAATCGTTTTAGCACATTTAATTCACGTATTGGTAGTTAACTTACATTATTTCAGTCTGTACGATAAAAATTGACTAGTGTAATTCAAAACAAAGTGCACTGTAGAAGCGTATATTTAATAGCGTTTCCATTCGTTGCGATTAAACGCAACCCAGTGCAGAGCAATGAGGTCGTTGTGCTTATACTTTTGCTCCACAAGGGAACGATAAAAAACGCGCAGGAACGAATGGAACATATTCGAGAACTGAGTCGGTGCTCGAACTGGTGGCCGTGTACAATTAGATCACAGACATATAGGTACTGAAGTGTTGAGCTACTGCCCTGCACACTTGTTTAGTTCCGTTAAAAATTAATATAAGCATTTCCGCCTATATACGGGCTCGAATAAATGAAGTACTTCTTTGAAAACACTGGTCCCCGTTTGCCGAAAAGTCTGGCAAATTTGAGGTGGAAGAAGAAGAAGAAGAAGAAGAAGAAGGAGAAGAAGAAGAAGAAGAAGAAGAAGAAGAAGAAGAAGAAGAAGAAGAAGAAAAGAAGGAGAAAATGCATAACATTAAAAAAAAATATAAAATACAAGCTCATTTTCGCAACTTCGCACAACAGTCACATTTATTTTAAGACTTTTTTGTAATTCATTTTCCTTTCTTCATTTCATTCCTTTTCCAAAATGTCCGTGCTTGACAGAAGAGTCTAAATTGCCTCTTTCTCTTCTCTTTCTCCTTCAACTTCTTCTTTCTTCACAGGCTTCCTGACTATTATTCCAGAGCATCCCTCCGTCTCTTCATCGGCCTACTGGGTCTTCTTTTTTTGGAATGTTATTCCTTGCACTCTTCACAATCGTTTCTTCCGGCATGCGAGAAATATCTTCGTTCTATTTCGTTCTGCGACCTTCTAGCCATTCATTTGTTGTAACCTGCTCTCTCTCTATTTGGTTGTTTCTTGCATGTTCCATTCTCGTTCCCCTTTTTATTCGCCCCCCCCCCGTTCTATTTTTCTCAGTGTTTTTATCTATGTGGTCTGTTGTATTTGTCCTGACGTTGCGTTTCCAGCCTAGATTTTGCAGCGAAGTATTCGGCATTTAGATATTTGTAAATTCTTACTTTTGGTTCAAGGTGTATATACGTATTCCTCCATGGTGCGTCAACTGCTATGGTCATTAGAACCGTAAGGATAGTGCATATTTTTATCATGGGATATGGCGGTAATCTCATGCTTGGTGCTGAGATCCGGGGCCGACCTTCACGTCGGCTTGGGTCATTATCTCCGACCAAGTATCTCTCACCAGACGGCCACCGCCCCAGCCGGAACAAGTTCATAGCTCCAGACTGGTCTCCCGACATATGGGGTTGTGTAGTGCATGTAAGTGTAAGTATATGTAAGTAAGGTGCGAGGATAGGAAAAGGAAGACGAAGGAAAGATTGTGCGCGGTCCATGGCCGGTTTATTAGCGTACTGCTCCGACATTCTCCTAGTGTTGATCGAAGAAACCTCAAAAAATTACCGATAAAGGCAGCCTACTAGACCGACCTGACTTCTCCAAACATGGGCTGAATTTGATCTGTGTAGCAAGTTTCGAAAATCCTACCTCCGTCGGGACTCGAACCCTAGACTAGAACCTTTCTGGCGAAAGGCATTTCTGTGACATCACTTGATGCTCTTATGTCACCTAACCCGGTGATGCTGTTCGATGTGTTTGATCAATAGACCTGAATGTGGTACCTGAGAACCTCAGTACTGAAAACACTCTCCTTGACCGATCATATTCTTTTCAGCACTTATTCATGGAAACTAGTAATTACCTTCTCTGATTATTAATTGGAAAGCATTTCTTTACGGTATGCATACCGAAAAGAAGTCATAGCAATAAAAACAATCGCGTACATATGCAAGATAAACGAGATACTGGGAAGACATGAATCAACATGGCCGCTGCCTCACATATTGAGAATGATCCTAAGAGTTTATTCTTGTAGTTTGTCATGAATCCGAGGGAGGAAAAAAAACACGAAAAAGTAAGCAACTCGTGTGGAAGTGACTTTGGCCTACTAATTTCCAAATGCCATCAATTCATTCGCCGCATTCATTTGGAAGACAAAGAGGACATTTTGATACAAGAACGTCTCAGTCGCAAAATTGCGAAGATAATATAACAAATTTTGCCACGTCAAAACAGTTGAAAGCAAGCATCCTGATACCAATTTTCATGAAAACAAACAAACAAACAAACACCTGAAAATTACCGAGGAACAAATCTGCTTGGCACAATTCTCAAATTAACTACTAATGAAATCCACAACAAATTAACAGAATTAATTCACGTCAGTAATAATCATCAGAGTTTTAAAATTAGACGATGATGCATTGATTATATTTTTACTTTCTCATATTACTACGTTTACTTCGTAAAGAGAGTATTGTTATATTGCGCCGGAAATGGTGATTATTCGATAGAAAATTCGAATTGTCAAGCCCTGGTAACGGAAAACTGGATAAATCATGTTTCTATGTCTAGTAATTTACGATCTCCAACATGTTGGGTGGTCAGAATCCACTTTTTAAAATGGCCTTACGTCTGTCCGTCTGTATGTCTATCTGGCTGTGGTCAACGCTAGCACCTAAACCGTTCAGACGACCTTCTCCAAAATTAATATCCCCTGATCGATCTGTACGAACTCGAGACCCTGTGAGTTTAAGACATTTTGATTTTGGGGAGCACCTTACATGAATCCTCAACATTTTCAAAATGTTCTCAAAAATGTTTGATTATGCCTAAACTTTGCCCTCGGATAGTGCAAAGGATTATTTAAAAATTGCGCAGGTCTCAATTTCGTTGAAATCTCTGATTTTTTTTAATTGCAAAAGTTAGAAATAATGCGAGAAAATATGTGCTGTTTAAGCACCACTAGTTTCTTTTTAGAAAGAAAACTTTTGCGGTTTGTAATGAAATCCACCTTTTCTATAGATAGAAAGGCTATCTCAATTGATCTACCTCATCTACCGACCTAGTATTTCACCAGCTGAGTTGCTCAGGACACCAACTGATGCCACTAGTGTCTGGAACCGGAAGATCCTAGAGTGCGAGTTCCAATGGTAGTGGATTTTCGACCCCCCAGATAGCTAGGTCGAATTCAGCCGCTGTCTGGAGTAGGATTTCTTGCAGCCAGCTGCTCTGATCAGTATTTTCCGTGGTTTCTCCGATTAATACGGTGCCAGTCGATGCTGGAGCAGTAACGTGACAAACGGGCCACGGAATCGGGCGCGCTATCTTTCCTTCCTCATCCTTGTCCCCTACTTTCCTCTCTCCATACATACATATATACATACCACATACATGCATACATGCACGCATACATACATACATACATACACACTTCATTTACATTCACTACACTACCACATATAATTATTAAGCACCGTCCCAGTCGGGAGCTTGGAGCGTGAGCCGACTGGGACTGTGCTCCATTCCTGGAGAAGGGAAAACCTCGGAAGCAACGTGTAAGTAGGCGCTGATTCTTATGTTTTGACGGGAGAGAAATACTGCAACCTAAGGCGATAAATCATGCACTACACTTACGAGACAAAGACCACCTCTGTTGCCGTGCCCTGAAACACAAAATAATATAAGCTTCTCATGCTTGCAGGACTGGAATGTGTTTGTGAATGTAAAAGAAATCATTATTCTTGTGCCCTCTCTGTTGGGCCTTAAAGGCAATTTGGAAATGACTTTGGCTGCTCGATTGTCCACTGAGGCCAATTTAGGTCACATGGATGATGCTAAGGAGCAATGGAGCATGATATTAGGAAATTTAACTTTAGTTCAGGTGAGTATTTTTTTGATATATTAGTAGAACGTTGCCTTCTTACAAAAATTAAATATACATATATTTCTCTTTGCAGTGTCAAGCCATAGTTGTTGGTCTGTTGTCAGCTGTAGTTGCTCTAGCTATGGTTTATATATTAGAGAAAGAAGAATTTAACATAAGGCATACTATGCTTCTGTGTTCTTGTAGTATTATAACTTCTTCCATAGCAAGCCTTGTTCTAGGTAAGAAAATCACTGATTTTGTAGCCATCAAATAAATATTTTATGGAATCATCAAATAAATATTTTCAATAATACCTCAAATTGTGTCATAAAATTTGACAGCACATTTTAAGAAGCAACAAGTACGAAAATGACTTCTCTCAATTTCTCTAGTTTTGGAAAATGATTTCAATTTTTTTTAGAGCAACTTATTCTCATAAATGAGTTTCTTTTTATGCCTGAGAAACTATATAAATTAAGATATTTTTTGAGAAAACATGTTTTAATATTTTTGTTAATTACATTGAAATGAATAGAACATCTGTAGCATCAAGGTTATTACTTAAAATTTCAAGCTTCAGACAGCAGACCATGGTTAGGTGTGATCAAATGATGTACAATGTTCAGAAAATGTTTGTACAAACAAATAGAATTAGAGTTACTAATTGATAACTTAAAAGCATTTTAAAGCTTTTCTTCTCCAACAAACTTTGATATTTAAATACAACACAGACAACATAATTCCATTAGAAAACTTTATGCAGATATTTTGCAAGAAAAATAATATTTATAATCATTATATTCTGCAAACAATATAATAATAACTATATTTGTACAAATTAAATAATGCCTCCTATTATTTAAATTTTGAGGAGAAGAATTCATCATTATTCAGAAGCCTAACTTCAAAAAAATATATAATTACAATTAATTCTTCATCATGTAGTTATATCCTTTTTGGTGTGTATAACTATTTTCTGAACATTGTAGATTTTTATAAAAATAATGGTAATAAATTTAGCTGTATTACTGTCATCTAATATTACTTAGATTTTAACAGATTCAATTAGTGCTAGAAATAATATCCCTCAATAATGAAGCACTGCTACAGGAAACAGCGAACTAAAGGTTCAGCACCATTTATTTCCAACTTGCTCTCTGCAGCTTGAAAGGTGTGGGAGTAATAGCCATTCAGAAAGAAGTTTTGAGCACCTCTGACTGAATTTTATAATATGGCTTCAAATTAAATTAATTAGTGGGCCTGCTAAGTCAGTTTTCTTTTACAGTGAAACTTTAACATAATGATTAGCAATATATTTTGTATATATACGCTGTCATTCTTTAACAGCTGGGTTCTAATGTGCAGCATTTTGAAATTTCATTTTCCATCTCTTTCATATGTTTCAGAAAAAATGGAGCTGGTTTCCAATTTTTATTATTCTTTTTTAATATAGTAATTTGATTATATTTTTTGTTATAGGAAGAAAAACTAATCTAAACATATGCAAATATATTAAAAAAACATTTAGAGTATTCTCTCAATGTTCATAAATTTCAAAAATCAACTACTACCAGTCAGTTCTTGTTCTCACCAATCTAAAACAATTCAAATTTTCTATTTTTCTACTACATATTGATCAAATTTATATCTTGTTACCTTAAAAATGTATCTCCCAAACTTCAGTAGCTTTCTATTTATAAATTACTGAAATGTGTGTTGCAAAATGTTTCTTCTAAAAGGCAATTAATATTATAATGAAATTTGAATATCAAATCAATATTTTCAAATAAAAATTTAAAGAATTTGTAAATAACTGATAATAAGAAGTGATGGAAATAAAAGATAAGCATTTAATCTTTGGCCTTCAAAAATATTTTTTGAGATTTTTAACTGAAAATGATTTTAAAAAATTGAACTTTAAGTATTGCATATTATTTGTTTGTTTGTAAATGCTGTAATTGAATTACAAACCCAGCTTATGATGAGATCATAATTAAGAATTTTGCAATGTGAAGATGAAACTTTTAATTCAATTGTTATGGTCTCACTTGCAATGGATCGTTTTTATGACCTTACAGGCCTCATCACTGCTACTGTGATAGTTGTATCACGTTGGTTGAAAATTAACCCAGATAATGTTGCAACTCCCATTGCTGCAAGCTTAGGAGATATTACCTCCCTTGCTTTACTTTCCTGGGTAGCAACCATGTTGTATGATGCAATTGGTAAGATTTTATAGGATGCATAAATAAGCTACGTGATCCTTTAAGAATAATAGGAATTCATAATATGATACAAACACAATCTTTTGATACTTTCAGATAAGTCTTACTGGATATCACCAGTTGTCATAATTTGCTACATTCTGGTTATTCCTTTTTGGGTGTGGATTGCAAAGAAGAACAAGTACACAAGCTCCGTCCTGTATTCAGGCTGGACTCCTGTAGTAGTTGCTATGCTGATCAGCACGTATGTCGCACTCAGCAATATCATTTAGTGATTCAAAAGCCAACATCAATACTTAAAATTACTGCCAAAGCTATCTCTATGAATTCCACGAGATCAGCTTTACAAATAAGAGATTTCCACAAGTTTATAAAAAAGACCTCAAAATGCATTATTTATGTACTCCAATATAGTTAAAAATATAAGTCCAAAAATTACCCCATCTATGTGAGTATAAACATTACAAAGAGGGAATCATGCAACATATCTAATAATAAACTTGATAAGCAAACCAAAATCCGAACTTTTCCAAATTTTAATGAGGGGGAAATCTCATTACTTCAGATGGGTGTGCTGGTGACCAATTTTTCTACACCCAAATGCCTGAACATGAAAAATGTTTACACAATATTTTGAAAATAAACTTTCACTTTCATTTACAATGTAAATTAATTTAAAGGTCTGGTGGTCTCATGCTGCACAAGTTGCTATCTCGTTACCCACAAATGGCTGCCTTGCAACCAGTCATTAATGGAGTTGGTGGTAACCTTGTATCAGTACAAGCAAGTCGTTTGTCCACTGAGTTACATCAACATAGTGAACCGGGAACACTTCCACCTGGTTCACAAATTTGTATCACTCCAAGCCAGGCATGCTGTTCAAGACGTAAGTTTTGTTATTTCCAGCTTCCATACTTAACACTTGCATTATGGAATTCTTGAACCACTCAAATACAATCTAATCCACTTGATAGATAAGGATACTAAATCCTAAATTAATAGTTTCTGATCCCCAAAGATAACTTTGTTCATAACATAATCTTATATTTTCAGAACCTCATGCAATGACAGCTCAAGTATTAATGCTACTTGTCATACCTGGACATCTTTTGTTCATCTCCATTATATCTTCAAAATATTTGCAACCTGATGCTCTAGATCTTACCCCATTGTTTGTTGTCACTTATCTGTTCGTAGCATTTTTTCAGGTAATTCCAGTTTAATCAGTATTAGTACAATTTCATGTCCATTGATAACTATTTTACATTGAATTATACCAATAACAAGATTACACTTTAAGAATAGTTGTATGGTGAAGGAAACTGAAGAAAAGAATCAAATCATATATGCAAACAATATGGTTTGGTTCTTCTGATTTGTTAGCTTTTGTTAAATGTAACTTTTAAATTCACATTTTAATTTTTGATACATTTTAAAATGTTTATGCTTTTTTAAGACAAAAAATGTCACTGTATTGTGAATTACTCCAACTATTCACCATCATCGTCATCATAATCGTAATAATGATTGCACCTGAAGTACTCCTACAGTAGTAATACAATAATAATATGTTAGTCAATCTAGTCTATATTGCCATAACAATATATTAGTCCAATATTGTCTAATATTAATTCATTATGTTGATATTTTTTATAAAAGATATCCAAGTTTTCAATGGCCAATGTGTCTGGCCAATTCAGTAATTATTATATTTTGTTTACATTAAAGAAATAATAAATAGTTCTGCTGAAAGTACTAAAATTCTTCATTCCTAATTTTTACATATTTTTTGCCCAATTTTTACCTCCTGTACTAAGTAGTACTGTGAGGCAAAACAACATGGCTTTTAGAAACAAAATTTTTTACTATCATAATTCTAATTTCTTTTGGCAAAATCATACTAACTATAAAAAGTTTTCTTTATGGACTGATAATGTTGAAGCATGTTAAAAAAGCAGTATTTTCAAAGTAGTCAAGAAACATATTTGCACATCATCAATTTATATTCGCATATTTACCTATATAAAATTATAAATTGTTATTTCAGGTTGCTATTCTTCTCTATGTGGCATATATTTTGACTTATTTCTTTTGGAAACGGCACACTGATCCTGATAATTCAACAATACCTTATCTCACTGCTCTTGGAGATCTGTTAGGGATTGGCCTTCTGGGCATTAGTTTTGAGTTCCTCTCCTGGGTGGGAGATGATTACGCAATTGCTCCTGAAGTTCCTGGAGGTATTTTCAAAGAAAAATTGTAAACTATCAATACAAAATACATTGAATATATTTGTTTTTTTCATGATATGTTGATTTTTATTTTCAAGCTGTTACTACACTCCCTCCTTGATGGGCTCCAGCTCAATGCCTACAATTTTGCCTAGTGTGAACATGTGAAAAGGACCACATGTACAAAAGTGTAATAGAAAAAAAAGGTAAAACATTTTTAAAATTTTGCCTTTTAAAATTTCCAGTGACAGCGAGGAGTCGCAATTTCAATAGTTCCAAATATATGTTAATAAAATATTCCTGAATCACTTCTTCATCACAGTACAACCCAATTAGTCTGTCTATTTAGGATGACTAAGAATAAATGCTACAAACATTAATGACATGTACACAGGTAAAAAATAATCACCTTTTGCCAATGAACAACATATAGTGCAAAATTGCATTAATTGGAGTAGTAAGCATTTATACATTGGCATTTGTCCCTGATTGTTACGTAACCCTGAATGCACGCATTTCGGAATGTACATGAAGTCTTCTTGAAAACATTAGAATGTGTCATGCCAATCATCTTTGCATAAGGAGTTGCCTAAGAATCACGGGAGAATACCGCATAAATAACTTCATTATGAGAAATTTCCCACTAAAAACCACTGGCAAAAAGTAATTGTTTTTGCCCTTCTACAGGCCCTCGATGTTTGTAACATTTATTCTGAGACATCCTGCATTGCTGAAAAGAGTGATCTATTGTAAAGTTTTAGGTCATTTAGCTTCCTAGAAATAATATTCTCAAAACTTGATTATCAAAAATTATTATTAATAAAACTCGAGATACTTGATTATAAAAAAAAAAATCTTATGAACTCAATACTCTCAACTTCTTTTGGTTTGTGATGTAAAGTGAATTAAAATATGTCAGTAATCATCATCATCATATACTGTAGGTTGCTATGCATATCACCTGTTTCTGTTTCTCAGAAGAGCTGGTGGGTTTTTGGTCCTGCAAGTGTTCCTGATCTGGTGTGGTTCCATTTCTGGCGTAGTCTCCCTACATCTCTTTGCTCTAACGGTTAATACTTTAATGCTGTCTTTGGGAATCTGTCTTGTTTACTCTGTTGATGTGAGAAAAATATTTCTTCTGACCTTCCTTTATTTTTTCTACTACATTCTTTGTGTTCAGCCTTTTTCTAAATTTACTCATTTACTTATCCTTTAGTGGGTCTCCTGCAAAATAGTGTAGAAATCTCATCTGTGTGGTGTCCAGTCTTAGCCAATTACTATTTCCTTTGTCCAAATTTCTGATTCATACATGAGTATTGGTTTTGAAATCATATTATGCACTCTTAGTTTAATCTCACAACCTTTCCAAAATGTTATTTGATTAGTCCATTTATTCTGTTGCATTTCTGAATTTTATTTACTATGTCCTCTGATCTGTATTTGTTCTATTATTAGCCCATTAATGACAATTTTGACTCTCCTCATTTTTCTTGATATGCCATTGATTTTGTCAAACTCATGCAAATTTTTGTGTTATGTTTCAGTGCTTACTGCAATTTGTAGGTCATCTTCTCATTCCATTATTATAAGTACATCATCTGTGTAAAGGATTGTTTGGATCTCCTGTCTTTTTCTGAGATTCCCTCTTGATTATAGTTTCCATTCCTTGATGATATGGTTGGCATATCAGTCATATTGAATGGCAACAAGCATGGTGACAGACTGCATCTGTCTTAATCTTCTGTTTGTTGTGAAAGATTTTGACATATTTCCATAATTTATTTTTATACTCATCTGCATAGAAACATTGAATTCCTTTTCTTGTTTCTGTAGGTACCTCTTCTTCTTTCAGCATCTCCCATCTTAATTCTCTATTTACTCTATCATATGTCTTTTCAAGGTCTATGAACAATAAGTAAGTTGTCAAATTCACTTCTTTGCGTCTGTCCAGGGTTGTTTGTTATGTGAGTATAGTGTATTTTGCTCCTTCCTTTTCTGAATCCATTTTGTTCCTCTCCCTAAATGGCTCTATATTCACTCAGTCTGTTTCTTAATTCACTCAGTCAGTTAATGTATTGGAAATGACTTTTTATGCTGTTGATAGAAGCATTAGGCGTATTCCCCTAGAGTTATTACAGTCTGTTTTCAATCATTTCTTATGTAAATTTATTATCATGTCAGTCTGCTATTCTATCAAGGTTGTGTATTCACCCCAAACTTTGTCGAGCAATTCTACCGTGATGACTTCAAGTTCTTTACATCCATATTTCATTAGTTCCAAGGTAATTCTATCTACTCCCGAACTTTTCCTGTTCTTAGCTTTTCTAAGTACTTTTTCAAGCTCTTCTTTTGATATCTGTGGCACTATTTCTTGTTCTTCAATATTTGTGTTGTCCATCCTTATGTCCTTTCATGTTGTCTACGTGCCATAATGTCTTAGGAATGAGATCTGTGTAAATATTGCCCTTGTGTCAGCTCTAAGCAATCTTATGATTTTAAAGTCACCCTTCAGAGGCCTTTGTTGTCCCTCTCCAGCAATTTCAGAAATATTCCATCATCATCATGAACTGAAGGTGTTTAAGCTTAACAGCTTGTTCCATTATTTATGCAGTATTCCTGGTAGTTAATCTTCCAGGCGTCCCTGCTGTTACCACTTCTTTCGTGGTCTTCCCAAAATCCCTGCTGGCTTTTATTTCCATATTAATTTTGGCCATCTGTTATTGTTCATTTTTTATGGTGGTCTTGCCATTTTCTTTGAGAGTTTTCTATTTCCTCTACTAAGTCTTTAGTTTCTTTCTAATGTCTCTGCTTCTCAGTCTGTCCTTGCAACTCCTACAAGGTGTCTTAGAAATCTCATATGTGCTGCTTGTATTTTTTGTTTGTCTCTCTTTCAATATCCATGTCTCAGAGCCGTACATAGCTATAGGTTTAGCCATTACATTCTGAATTTTTTGTTTTGTTTTGAATCCATGTCTCTGTCAAAGTGTTGTTTAATTGTTCCACAGATTCTGTTGTATTTATGCAATTTATTTTCTAAATCCTCCTGCGTGTGATTAAATTCACTTATGATATTTCCAAGACATGAACATTTGTTGACTTGTTCCACTGTTTCTCCATTTATTACAGTTTGGGCTCCCTTCTGTTCTTTGCCTTGCAGTGCCATAACTTTTGTCTTTTTAACTGATATATTCATAGAATGTTTGTGGGCCTCTTTTGTCAGTTCAAAAATTACTCTGTGTAGAACATCTTCAGAATCCGTAATGATTGATTGTCAGCATATAAGATTGCATCTATCTTTTTGTCTTTCTTCATTTGAATACTCTGTTTAATTTTCTTCCTCCAATTTCTCACTAGGTGGTTGATATTTATGTTGAAGAGTGTAGGCAACAGACCACATCCCTGTCTTAGGCCATTGGTTGTTATTGTTGCAGACTTTCTCTCATCTCTTAACAATATTTTAATGTTGGAATTTTTATATAAACTCTGGATCACATTCAGTAATTGATTTAGAATTTTCTCCTCTTTCAGTATTTCCCAGAATTCCTGTCTGTTTACTCTGTCGCATGCCATTCCATAATCTATGAATATTATAAAAGTTGGTAAGTTTCTGTCTCGTCTTTTGTCTATTATCATCTGTAATGCGAAAATGGCATCTTTAATGCTCCTTCCCTTTTGGAACCCACACTGTTCTTCTCCCATAAAACACTCAGGTATTACATTGAATCTGTTTCTCAACATATTTGCATAAAGTTTTGATGCTGTTGATAATATTGTGATGCCCCTATAGTTGCCACAGCTCTTCCTTTTTGTGAATCTTAATGACCAAACCATCTTGCCATTTTATAGGTGTTTTCCTCTCTAGCCATACTTCATTAAAAAGTTTTAGTAATGTTTCTTTTAGTTCATTTTCTCCATATTTTATAAGTTCTAGGTTGATTTCATCTGATCCAGGGCTCTCTCTTTTAGATATCTGACAACCTTAAAGATTTCCTTGTTTAAATCAACTATAATAATGATTCAGAAATATTTTATTAACATTCACTTAAATGTCCATACATAGATAGCTTAGCTCTCATTGTTTTTACAGCTTATTTCAATTGTTAATATTGCTTCCATATTCACTTTCATTATTTCATTTACTGATGATGTAGCTCAACCACCTCATCCTCTAACAGATTGTTCCTGATGGATAATTCTTCCCAGAGAAAATAAAAAAACAAAAACAAAAAAATCTATTTCATTGGGTGAGTTCACTGACTACAGCTGTTAGAATAACATTAAACTTTTATCTTTTTATAAAATTTCAAACAAGCATAAATTTCCTGTGAATTTTTTTGTTTGGATTTCATGATTTGTTTTTCAGCTTATTACATCACAACACAGTGAACAAATGATTACATTTCAAATTATATGTTCTTTTTTTTATTTTGAATTTCTTGCATTGTACTGAATTCCCACTGAAGCTTTAGAATATCGAGACAAATAAAAAGCAAATAACATGAAGATATATTGCAGCACCACACGTAATTTGACACTGCATTTTTTTGTTTTCCAGCACCAGCACCCTGAGCATATGCTTGTTTTTAGTATATGTAGTATCTTCAGTGACACATTTCAGTTTTTCATAATTGAATCTCTTCGGCCAACTAGTCAATACTATTAGTATTTAGGAGGTTTAATTTACAAAAAAATTCAACTAAACCCAACTTCTACATTTATTAATTTGCAACTCAATGAAGATAAATTGAGTTGTCTGTTTCATCTTACTCCCCCTCTCCAATTACCTCTCTAGTAGCTTTCACCCATTACTTAACTTTCAACTCATTTTGACTAGTAAATAAAACACTTTGAAGTTGTTCTTTATCTCCAAACATAGGTTTCATTCTGTTATATGTGTAAATATTTGCATTGGTACCTTTGAGCTAATCATCTTGAAATTATAACAGAATTTCTCATAAAATTTGTGTTGTCATTTAACACAATTTAGCTTTTTACACACAGACTTTCTAAGAATAAACATCTGTTGCTTCAGTATGGTAATTATATCAAGTAATCTCTCTATGAGATATACTGCCAAGAAATTAATATTCTCTTTCACGTGCATTGGGTTTATTTTACAAGCAAATCCAAGTATCGTTGTGTATTACTAACAGAAATGGACAGAAGTGAGGGACAAGACAGGAGAAACAATATATTTATTAGTAATGATCTCTAGGCATTTTATTTTGATATGTTTTAGAAGATACACTCATAAAATATTTTATTAAAAAAATAGGACCTAAGTTTAGGACAATAACAGAATGCAGGCAAAGAAAAATCAGTCAAATATTATAAATGGTCATTAATTTTTTTGTTCTAGCCTTCATCTGAATAAAACAAGACTAAAGAGAAAGGCAGTTCTCCAAATTCATTGGCACAGCAGGAAAAGAAGACTTTCATCGAACATATTTGCAATGTGAAGTGGTGTATCTTTGTTTCCTGTTTCTTGTCAATAGCTCATTAAATTTGCCTCTTAATTTGTCTTTGTTGACAAATGTGCCTCATTGTGTCAGTGACATAATAGAATTTGTTTCTCTCCTTCGTTTAAAGAAAATTTACTCCATCTTCATAAAACATAAATCAATCATAAATTTGTAGCTTTTCAAAAAATCATATAAATGCTACTTAATAATAATTTCATGAGGAAGAAGCACAAAATTTGTAGTCATTAATATTGCATTCATAGATTGTATTAACTGTTCATATAATAATTATTTACTATGAACAGATCTTTGAATGAAAACTTGCTGTTACTGCATAAGTTAACAGAAATTCTCATTCATTGAAAATAGAGATGCAGCCTTAAATAAAATGTTGTCCCTTGTTATACATGTGAAAGATTTTAAATGTCACCAGAGTGTTTTATTTTCTTCTGTATATCTATGAATAATAAAATGTTGAAAATTAAACATTGTATTATTTTCTGTCAAACCTACTTTATCAAACTTTCATTCATTGATTAGTATTTTCATAATAAAAAATTGCTGGACATCAGATAACTGCGACATGTGTAAACTGGCTCCTTGGGCTTCATGAATCTACCATAAAATTTTTCTTATTGAATCATGAGGAATCATCAAAAATATCACAATAAAATCATGTTTTCTTTCATTTAACTCATTTTTATTATTTATTCAGGAACATAATTTCCACTAAATTATGCTATTATATTGGGTCCAGCACGAAGAACTTTACTTTTAATGTCTGTAGCACATGTGCGATGATTGAGAACCAGTAGTTGAGATATTTGGACTAGCAATGACTGAAATCTACTTTTCAGTTTCCAAAAGTTGTATGAAAGCAGATTAAAAATTTGCATGAGTCCTCTGCAATATTTTATCTTCTGTTGCTTACAAGAATTAAGTGATTCAGCCTGTTCTGGTTCTCAAGAGGCAGGACTTTCCTTGTAATGCACATGTATATGTGCAGTTATGTACACCAACTCCCAAGTCAACGTTAAAGCCCAATGCATTAAAACAGATTCAAAACACTAAAAAATATGAATTAACATACAGTTATAAAAATAATCTTTTGAAATTATTAAGTAATGATTCCTCACTTGTAAGTAACATTGACCTAGTTTCTGGTTTGCCAGGACCTTGGTTTGAGACCAAAACTTCACAAGAGACAGAATTGGAGTTGATTCTAGATTAAAGCATTTTATAGTTTTTGTTTCAGTAAATGTCAAGCCAGTGAATTCCTGATCACACAAATTAAGTGGACTGGTAGGAATGATAAAATGGAAGTGTATTCAGCTCCTGAACTCTAAGCACACCCAAATTCAATACCATTCACAAACAGATATATTTCACATATTATTTCTGTAGTATCAGTCATCCAATTTCAGAGATAATTTTAAAAACAGGTTTCCGATGTCAAGCAAGGGTCATTCATTTATTTTCAAAACGCTATCAGTAATAGTTGTCCAGTAAATCCAAAAACAATTGAAAAGTGATTACAGTTCGCGTCATGAAAATGCAAGCTTGAAGGTCATCTCCGCATCGCCCCTTTCCCAACGCCCCTCATCCTGCGGTGTTGCTGAGGGAGAGACTCCGCATGACAGCGGTCGCTCGAGATATGAGACCGGGAGAGGTGACTCAAGCATGAACTAGCTTGTTAGCTAGGTCGAATTCAGTCGCTGTCGGGAGGGGGAGAATTCTAGCGACCAATTGTTCAGATCGGTATTTTCCGTGGTTTCTCCGATCAACACCAGGCGAATGCCGGAGCAGTACCCTAACAAACGGGCCACGAACCGCGCGCGATCTTTCCTTCCGCTTTCTTGTCTTATCATCACCCCTTACTTACACATGCACTACACTACAATGCATGTCGGAGACTGATCAGGAGTGTAGAGCTTGTTCCGGCTGGAGTGGTACCTCGCTGTTGGGAAATACCTGGTAGAAGGAAAACCCCTCTAGCCGGCGGTAGATCGCTGCCGGATCACGCCATCCAGCGGGGGAAGTTTACCACCACCACCACCACCATCATCATCATCATCATCGGAGGAGGAGGGGGAGGGGAACATGTGCTATATTTAAGGGACTGGTGCGATGTCAGAGGGTCAGATACGATGTCAATTCTGCCCATCCTCTGCATCCTGTGTCGAGTTGAATGTGAGTTGTTTGAACAATAATATGCAATATATACAATTACAATCGTGTATGACGAGTCATTATGATGTCTTGGGTGGAGAGAGCGAAGTTACATTCCTGTTCTGGAGCAAACAAGGGGCCATCTCAGCATTTGCTCAAGGGACCAGGGACACTGAACAAAATCTGATCGAGATGGGATACATAAGGACGAATTACCCTTTGTCGTAATAAGTGAAACGTGCCTTAACCGATCGTCAATGGTTCCAGCACAAATTGGTCATTAATAGAGTTGGCCGCTTAATCCAATTTATGAAGTTAAGAATAAGAGTAAATTAGATTTTATTTTGTTAATTGATATGAAACAAAATGACGTAGAACCAAACAAATACTTTATTTCTTTTCTACACATCACAACGTTTTTAATGAAGTTCATAACTACTTCCTAAAATACAAATTATTGTTAAGAAAATAAATAAGGCTAAAATCATGAAGGATATGAAGATATTTTGAACTCAAATAACAACAAAATAAAAGCAATGTGGAATACACTAAAAGTACGACCACATCAACTAGAAACCTTAAAGAGTAGGCCTATGTTTTTTGTGTTGTTTTATAAGATAATGATAAGTCATGGCTGGTGCCCCAACAAATTTAGGGTTGCAGCTCCATCGAACGCAAATGTAATTTCCAAAATTCAGAACATTAATATACAATAAACTGTAAGAAATTCATTTAAATTAATAAAACCCAAGTACAATATAAGTCTATATTCAAATACTACTTACACAATTTTATACGTAATATCCGTGTCAGAAACGTTCACTTCCGTGCACATGGTTCTGGCTTTGATTTCCAGGGGTCACTTAAGTTTTTGTTTTAGTTCTTCATTGAGACAGTTACCGGTTATAGAATTCATACAAATAAAAACGAACTTAGTTTCGAAAACGCGGTGATCGCTTTCCAGCACTTGGCAACAAGCACTACTGTTTGGACACGTTTTACACTAGTTCATTTCATAGTTTAGATGTGTTGGGGAATGTGAACGAGGCGCGAGCAGAGGGGCAGCACGCTACAAGGCTTGCACTTCTGGAAGACAGTCACCGAAAAAAAAAAAAAAAAAAAAAAAAAAAAAAAAAAAAAAAAAAAAAAAAGCGAGCGAGCGAGGGCGAAGCGAGACTTACGCATAACATCGCCTCTAGAATGGGGGCTGCCAGCGCTGGAGAGAAGGGGAGACGATTCGAGAAGTGAGGTAGCGCTGTTGTACGTGCCTTGTTGAGTGACGTCGTTAATGCCATTATAGTTATGCCGCTGGACTTTCTATTGGAGACTGTGATTTTGGGTACAACTTAGGGCTTCCTCTGGTGAACGAATTCTGTGGCACGAAGTGGTACGAGTTTGGATAGTGGAAAATTGTATCTTTTGCAACAATAAAACTACATTTGTATGGGCCCCGTTTTTGTGTGTTCTTCAAATAATCATAGTTGTTATTGGTGCTTCTCGTGGCGATGATAAGGAAATAAAATTATTCGTTTTGAAAATTTCATTACCCTGGTGTGTATCGCAAAAATGAAAGATACACTCGTATTCACAACGATGCTCGAACAATAAATGCAGGTGCTGCTGGAAACTTTATTGCGCACCGTGTTCAGAAGAGTACAGAACGTCCAAACTTTAAACGAAGAACTCGTCAAATGTACATTTTGAATAAACAAACCTAATACCAAATGAAAATAAATTGCCCAAACATAAATAATGCATTCAACGCCGTCAAGAATTATGGGTGATCTAAATAACACTCGAAATTCATTAAATTAAGTTGCAGCGACTTTCAGAGGAAGACAGAAAACTGGTATTAAGGGCGTAACACTCTACTGTCAGACCCCGCATCTTTCGCTTTGCGTGCTCTGCGCTGTTAACCGATAGCTCGTTGCGGCGCGAAAACAACTGGGCCCCCATGTTAAAGCACAGTAATGCGTGGCCAAAGAATAAAAGCCGTAAAAGACCTAAGAGCGTGACATGGTGCACTGCCTGATAAGTGCACAAGGTGCCGGAGAGAGAGCTTGACAAGCCCTTTTTCCTTTCGAAATGATTTCATATACATCGATATTGCTTCAATATCTTGAATATTTAATGTTATTAAATGGAAAATGTATATTCCTAACATAAGATTTTTTCAATTATTTGAGAATAGTGCAACCGTGTAACTTAAGCACAAGCCGCCACTGTTTTAGCTATCCAGTTTCTTATCTTCATTATCTTAAGATCATTTATTACATATTTCCATCTTGCTTCTGGCCTTCCCTTTGCCCTAGTTGCTATGGCACTATTCTAACACTATATTTACCAACCTACATTTTTCATTCAATAGACAAGTTCGAACCAGCTTAATCTTAAAACTCTAATAATGTTAATATAGGTTTGTGTTTAAATATATTACCCAGCTCCGCACTCTATTTTATTTTTTTAATACCATTTGATAGTTTAAGTGGGCCAAAAATCCTTCTCAAAAGTTTTATGATTCTATTATTATCATTCTAAACAGAAACGTTGTCAGAGGATCACATAGTTTCACTCCTATTGTTACTACTTACTACTAAATCGCTTGTTAGATCATTTTCTTTTATTCTTGCTTTAGTATTAGATTACGTGAGAATGATGAATCTTGATTTATTTTGGATATCTTATCTGTAATTTTTACAGATTTGGCCAACATGGGTTTAGAAAATCAAAATCTACAGAAAGAGCCATATTTACTTTTCTTAAAGATGTACTTCAGCGATGGATCAAATTAAACAACCCGTTGGAATATTTTCTGAACTTTTAAAATCATTTGATGTCAATGATTACAATATTTTTCTTTCATAATCACATTCGTTTTAATTTCGTGGTATTGCTCTAGATTCGTTATGTTGTTACATTAAAAAACGATCTTAGTAGAAATACAGTATTGGAATAATGGGATATTATTTACTCACATTTCAAATTCATTGCCAATTGCACATGGGGGCTGCAGGCTTTGATTACTAGTCCTATAGTCTTCTTACTATATGTACACGATATAATGTCGTCGAACAGAAACGGAAGAACAGTTCTGTATGTTGATGATACGAATATTTTTTGCAATGAAGAGTTGTTGCAATAAAAAGTTGTGTATATTTCGCAAATGTCCATTTCCCCCTGAGGTATGAGATATGGCTTAATTTCTTGAGAAACGCATCCTATAGCTCCCGATCATGTAGATTTCAGAAAAGAATTGTACAAAATATAATAAGCAAATCCCGCGAATGTCGTGTAACCTTATCTTTATTCTTTTACCGTTGGAAATAAGTTTTCTATAACTCGGAAACGAAAATGTCTATTTTTTTCAAATATTGCTTATCTCGCTATTTAAAAAAAATACTTTTATATATTTATTTTAAAATTTTACTCATCTTTCAACTATTCATAGTTAAAATGACGGGAAGGAATTCTGTAACTCAAGAAAACGTGCGCAGATAATCTTCTCCCCCATAAGTCATATACAGTTTTTACTGTTTTTTGACTAAATAAATCTAAATCTATTAAGCTAGGAATTCTACCAATACATTGTCTTTCGATTTGCGAATCAGTGGTTTTTCAAAAATGAATTTCTCAATGGTGGGAATATATTTTCAGTGAATACCGATGTCTATAACTATAAAACTCTTCGTAATAATTATATTCATCAGGTTTTAATATCAACAATTCACTACAAAAAAAATCACATGTGTTTTACAACACATTACCAGGCGTCGTTAAACGATTAAAATCGACACACAAGTTTAAGCGCCAAGTAAAATCTTTCCTGACGTATAACTGTTCCTATACAATAACAAACTATAAGGAGCATAAAATGCAATATTGTTTTTTAACAATGATATTTAATGTATTAGATATCACTTGTAGTGTACCTACTACGCCACACTACTGGTCTTATTCTTCATTTTATGAGATAAGCAGGGCTGCCTGTTCCGGAAAGCATCATCATCTCGGACGACCGACACTCCTTTGGCCGGCTGGTTTGTAGCTCCTTGCCAGTCGAGGAATTCGCCTTCTGCTCATTCGCTCCAAATGTCTACACCAGTTCATTTTCGTGTCACTGATCTTCTTAAGACTAAATATCTGCGACTCTTTACGTCTTTCTTCACTCCTTGTTTTGTCATCTGGAGTACGTCCTTTTACAGCTTGGAGAAATCTAATTTCTGCTGCTCTCACTCTATTTTTCTTTTTGAAAGGCTCAAGGTCTCCTTTCCATTTAACAATATTGGTATTGCCATCATCTTACGCCTTAAGACTGGTTTTCGTTCTTGTTTTATGTTTCAGTGTTCTGTGAATTGTCCCACAAATACGTTTAAACCTGTTTAAGTTATTGGTGACATCGACGTCGGATACAAATGATACTTCACACACCCCAAGAAATTAAAACTGGACACTTTATTTTATTTTGCGTCAAAAACAATTAAAAACTGTATGTTGCGTGTTACGAGGAGAAGTGTGTTCTGTGCACGTTTTCGTAATTTTGCGATACCCACCCTAAACCATGTACGAGTTGAATTCTGAATACAGAAAGAAATGAGAGTTTTGGTCAAGAATTGTTAACAAAATATTCGCTCCGATGTAACAATATATATTTTCAAAGGTAAAACAGCTATAGATTTGGGTTCTTATCCTTCATCATGTCGTTCGTGAAGGAATACACTTAACCACAAGATGGAGAACGATAATTTGAATAACAACATTTCCCACTGAACTCTAGAAGACGTGCACAGATAATGAGAATACATTTATGTCCAGAAGCAAAACAGGGGTCTCCTCAGCATTTGCTCACGGGATCAGGGAAACTGGACCAAAAACCTGATCGAGATGGGGGTCATTGACTCAGAAGTTGAGGTACAATATTTTTCGAGGTTATTTAGAATTATACAGTGCAAATGGTAAATAATACATTAAATAACATTGTTAAAAGTAATATTAATTTCCTTTTTGATGATCGGTATAGTCTCTAATTGTATAGAAACTGTTACGCAGCAGAAAATATTTCACTTGGGGCTTAAACTTTTGTATCGGCTTTAATCGTTTAATGCCATCTGCAAAAGTGTTGTAAAATAATGTACATGTATTGAATGGGCATTTTTTGTAGTGAGCGATTGCAATACAGTCTCTCCATTCATTATTATTTTTGATCTGACAGGGCATTTTTCATGAAAAGACATCACTTTGGTTTGATTAATAGATATTTTAAGGTTATAATATTCACATACATTTTACAATGTATACGTTCCTCTTTGCAACATGTCTTCAGTTTGCTGAGTTATAACCAATCTGCATATGTAAGAAGGTTGAGTTTCATTTGAGCAGGGTTTAGTTCAATTCCTGAGATAAAAACTTCTCTCCAGTTGTGAAAAATCTCGTCAAGTTCTATAAAAAAAAACAATGTTGGAGAAACACAACATCACTGTCTTACATCTTTATTTGTTTTAACTTCTTCCGCCAACCTTTTGCTGGTATCAATAAGTGTCGTGAAGACTTTTGAGAGCGTTAACAAGACGGAAAGGTAAACATCTAATACGTATACTCCATAACTTCGCCCTATTTATGCTGTCAAAAGCTTTTCAAAATCAATTAATGCCACCTGAGTTTTCAAGTTGCTTCAATAATATGAAGAAAAAAAAAGTCGAGCGTTCTAAAGGGTTTCATCTATTTTTATAAATGTTGGATCGTGTTCATCATATCTGTTTACGCCGTTGTCTACCGTCGTTGTCATTTTGAACAAAACTGGAATTTCTGTACGTACATTTAAGATATTGATTGAATAAAACTCTTAAACCAGTGGTAGTATTAACGTGTATCTGTGTAAGCCACACGCTGCTTTCCTCACAACTATTACTCGACAGTTTCACCGATTACGCGGAGAAACGAGGAAATGCACCACGCACAAGTAGGAGTAGGAGACGCGGCTGACAATTTTTTTCGCAGGAAAACAAAACTGTCATTCTTCATAAAAATAAACACGGAATTTGGGGTATTTTTTGTAAAGGGAGCTGAACGATCAGTGTACAAACGGGACTATTGCCAAGTTCTTCCAAACAGTGCTTTCAGACCCAAACCGGTAACAGGACCATCCTTTACTACAGTACTGGCAGCGTATAAGCGACTCTGATAATTCAATACGCTGTTGCCTCACAATTACTACGCACATGGCTCAATCTACATCACAGATAAATTACATCTCAAAACATCAACAATGACAGGCTATGTCACGTCTCGATATCGTGTTCATAGCTTCCGCAAAAACAGAATCTTACCACCTCCGCGACTTCCTGTGAGTCAGATGAACAGCGACGCTGAACCCTGGCTGTAACCAGGGTCAAATCAAGTAATCAAATCCTCGCTGATTGCTTCAGAGCAGATCACATGACGTACCACATCACATGGCAAGAAAACTGCCAGAGTCGCTTATACGCTGCCGCTACTGAAGTATAGGACGGTCGTTCAGTCGTTCTCGCCGAGACATTGATCATCAGCGTCTGACAATATTACGTAAGGAAAGGAAGGGATATTGGCAATAATGGCAAAACCGCACTCGCTTGGCGCATCCTTGAAGCTTGCAATTTCGTGACGCAAACTATAATACAATCAACATGATGTGATTGGGGGGATAATACTATTTTGAGACTGAACTATAGAAGGGGTTTGTCAGATTTCACCTGAGTTATTAGTGGGCTGTAAGAAACTTAGATGACTTAGAAACTTGGTTGACAAGTCAATTTTAGAAACAACTCCAAGATGAGAGAATTTATGTATGTTTGTGAATCAAAAAGTAAGTTGCTGGTCGCATCACAAACACGACATTATTTCATTAAGTTTTCGTGACAAATTTCATATCCCTGTAGTAACAACAGTTATACAGATTATCCGGAAGCTCCGGTTACAAAAATACCCTAGATTCTCTGTCGAATTTTATGAAGAATGGCAGGACCAATTTTTACGAAGAAAATATTGTCTTCAAGAAAAGTGGGTTTTTAAGTCACTTCAGGACCAGAAATACAAATCGGACACCAGACACTCCGGCTTCCCTGAGCGAGTAAAGTTAATATATAATTAAATGTAATTACCATAATATAAAATAAACGCAGAACACGACCCAAGACTTTCCTGCAGTCTATTATAAATATCATGACACATCTCTTACATCAACATCTGGATGCCCGTCACCGGGGATTCAGACGAAAAAGAAAAGACGAAAATTCACGCTAGGCCCACCCCCAACATAACTCATCGTCACAAACCCGGACACGAGCGAAGAAGAGCAGCGGAACGTAAGAAGAAACCGAAGGAAGAAAATGGCCGCCGCTACTGACTTAGGAAGCGAAGACTACGAAGATAGAAACAAAGACACCACTGCAGAAAAGTACACAACTCCTGGGAGTGGACCAAAAAGTCGCAGAACGAGACTGAAAACTACCCAACACGCCAACGATAACCAGCAAAAGCGAGGCCGCAGCAGCGGGCGGTAAAAACCCCCGCCGCTCCCTGTCGGCCTATTGGTGTAGTCTTCCCCCCTTCCCACAACCGAGGTGTTTAAGGAACAAACAAAGCTGTAGCATGCAAAACAAGCCGAGCGACTCCAGCCTAATACATGACCGGCCCAGGCACACCAAACGAGACAGCAGATGGAAGCAAGAAGGCGCCGCCCAGACGGGCGGCCATACCCTCCCTACGCCTGTTGGTCGCCTGCAGGTGAAGGAAACGCCGGAGCCTGCACCTGCCGTGTATGAGGCGACGCCCAGAAGCGACCACAGAGCCACGTCCCCGCTGCCCGAGAACATCGCTCCAGTAGCTCACCAGGTGAGCGGGTGAGTACCAGTTCCCGAAACGTGCTCCTGCTTACCCCAATAACCCCTGCCCCACTCAACAGTCCCGCAGTTCTAATTGAGGTATCCCCGACCAAGCTGCAGTACACCACAGGAAGAATGCCCCACCGTGGGCAATGGCGCCAGTCGCCCAACCACGTGGATTACAATAGACGAAATATCAGAAAATGGGTTCCCGGTACCAGTAGGCTTAAATGGAAGCGGTCTGCACCCACAACGTTCGCCTACACCATCCTCAAACCGCCGGGCAGTCAGGTATATGTCAGACTCAAGCCATTTAAGTACAGAAGAGATCCCAAATTTTCGCAGCATAAGTCACTAATAACATTTTTTTCTTTGTTTTAAGGATGGCTCACCGGCGCTAGCTAGAAGAAAGTCAATTCTGCTAAACCCGGTATAAATATGTGGAAATTCGGTTACCGGATTGGTGAATACTAAGAGCTAACAGGGTGGAGCCGCCACGTACGGTTTGTGACTGCTAAGTCGGCTTGTCACCAACCATAACACAAAAGGATGTATTTAAAATAACGTTTTGGAAGGATAGGGAGAAATTCCCCCTTAATTCCTCAGAGTACAAGGTTCGCTGAATGACGTACCTCCAAGGTGTCGTAGACGTTTCCTATATCATATAGTACGGCCCCAAAGTGTTGTCTGAAGACGAAAGTCGTAGAAAATTATCGCCAAAGCAACGGCATTGTCCAGAATTGACCGGTGCTTTCTGAACCCGTACTGGATTTGGGTGAGCTAATTTCTGCACTCCAAAGTCCAGACCAAACGCTGATTTACCATGCGTTTCAGCACAGCAAACGCAGCTGGTAAGAGAGAATGGTAGCTCGAAGGCAACGATCGATCCTTTCCTTCTCTTAGAACTGGGATAACGATGGCTTCTCGCCATAGCGCAGGGATGGCGTGCTCTTCCCCAGATGTAATTATAAAGGCGGAGATATTGCATTGTAGTTCCAGAAATATGCTATAGCATTTGTTTGTGGATTCCATCAACACCAGGGCCCGTTCTTTTCGCTAACGCAAGAGCAGAGCGCATTTCCGGTATGGAGCATGAGGTGTTATAATCGTCAGTCACTCTGCAAGAAAATTCCAATGGACAATTCTCCATTCTCTATAACGAAAAGAAAGTCTGGAGTGTAGTCCGCCGAATTCGGCATTTTTTCGTAGTGACCGGCGAGTTTCTCTTCAATCACATCTCGAGAAGTGAATGGTAACGTCCAGTTTTAGAGAGACCTGGTGCCGAATATCGACCAGTGAGCACATTGCACGATCCACTGAGGGGGTCGAGCAAACCCACCTAGTTGATCAATATGGACAATGGTAATGAAATGGTCGCTTCCATACAGGTCTTCTAATATGTTCCACTAGCATTGCGGTTACAAGGACTGCGAAAGACTACACCAATATCTGTGCTTGAATTTATTGCTATGGTGAAATGTGTTGGTTTACGTGTATTTAGTATCTCTATGTTGGTGATATCGATGGCTAATTCCAAAACGACGTCCCTACGACAAGTACGGGGAAAATCCCAAAGAGGACTGTGGGCGTTTACATCATCAATCACGAAGGGTGTGAACAGATGGTTTGTCAGGCCACAGGTCGCTACTATTTGTTCTGAAGGGATGTAAATATTACATACATTGGGCGTGAAGGATGGAAGGCACACCAATTGTTTGAAGGCCGATCTGAATTGGAACATCTATAGAAAGCAGCGAGTCAAAGTAGCAACCCCGCCATGTGAGCGGAGTCCGTCATCACTCAGGAGGGGTAGAACCGAGGAAGGATATGGAGTGTGTTGGAACTAAATAAGTCTTCTATAAACATTGTTGAAGGCGAGTAACGGGACAAGAGTTTCAGTTCGATCCGTCGAGAGGAAAAAAAAAACATTTGAATTCCAGGATATAAGAGCTTTACTGTGTGTAGTTAGGTATTTCTCTTTCCCTTTTCCCCTGCTGCTGACTGAAGAGGCGAGTGTCCACCCCGGCTAACGTTTCCTCCGAGGCAGAGTCCTGACCACCGCGGAACACGTTCAATGACCGCTCAGGGCGAGTCTCAGAAATCGGAGTGGGTGGTTGGCAGAGTGGGCATTTCGATGTGGGTCCACGATGGATGGTCCATTGTCACATATCTTCATGCGGGGCTGAATAGTAGTGGATCGATTGTTTGACTTTGAAGGCTGAGTAGCTTTCTTGGCCTGATCATTTAATTCCTTGGGAAGTACTATTTTCCCACCTTGCAGGGTAACGTTTCCTCACAAGAGACAATTCATGACTTGCTCGAAGATTTATCCCCCTTTTCGTTACCAGGGCCCGGCAATAAGAGTTTTCTATCAAAAAATCGCCGATTTCCGGAGCACGAATATAATACTTTCACTTTTTGTGAAGGTCAGAGATAAACATAAATAAGCATTATTAATGAATTTTTCTACAAAATAACCAAATCATGCCAACGAGCAGGAAAAAAGTATATATTTTTAAAATGAGTATGCACGACACACACATTAACAAAATTTGAGAGTTGTACTAAGCTTACATAAAAACACATATATGCATAGAAATCCTGCCACAACTTATCAAATCCACACAACTCTTCAGCTGACTAGAAACCTACATGAAAAACCAAAAATTCCAAGGATGGAATTCTTAATGAAACAGTAAAAGTATGGCCTTGATTTCAGGGATAGCTCTTAGGATGGTATTAGCACTACCGTGAGTCAACCTCAAAGTGTTTCATTTGACAGCCAACACATTTGAACTAAGCGCATATAAAGCCCACAATCTTTGCCTATTCAAACTTAGTAAGAACATCGGTATAAATGAAAGTCAGGCATTTGTTTAACTGATCTATATATTTAATAAAGATATACATAAACCGTCACAAAGAGAAGGGAACAAAATTATCATACAAATACCTACATAATGTAGCTGTATTTTTAACCGGACAAAAATATTACAAAACCTACAAGGATATTACATAATTGATGTTATCACAAGAAACTAGCTTCTTAAAAAAATGGCATGTTATACCAATTAACAAAGCTGGTGACAAATCAAAAATATTTATAACAGAGCATGAGAACAATTAATTTTGTATGACAACTTTCAGTGTTCAAATACACTATTAAAAATACAATCGGTCTGTTGTATGTACTTTTGATTTCCTGAAAATACCCAACAAATATATCTCCTGAAAAGAAATACATATATCAAAATCATGTATCACTTTGTAATACAAGCACTATAACACACACAACATCAAACATACATGTTGTAATGAAAATGAAGTGTTTAGATTTCCATATAAGGTTGGATCAAACAGATAAATAAGAGGTATTGTTATTTTTACAATAATAAGAATAGCAGAAATGAATAATAGCTAACGATGCTGATGATTACTAAAACTTTTGATACAAATAACATGTTTCATAATTTCAAATTATATTGGAATCTGAACAAAAGTGAGCACATATTTTGGAATATTCCAACTGTTAATATGTGCACTGCAACATTCCAAATTTTTACTCAACAAATCAGAGCCAACAGCCAAATGATTTCCAACTATCATTCACACAAGTCCAGTACCAGCTGTGCATGAGCACATATTATACATCCTACTGAATCACACTTGTATCAACGCTCAACAAGAACACAAAAGTAAATCCTCCAATTAATTATTCAAAGCTATCACATGAAACATATCCTGAGCTACCAAGGAATGCAAGAAATTTTTGTCATATGACAGGAACAGGAAAGTGTTGAAGGCAATAATGAGAGCTGGTTGATGTCTCTTATTTACAAATATTTGCTTCCTTGTTAATCAAGTAACAAAAACAAAGCACATAAATTTGCACCAAGTCTGTTTAACGGTTGATAATATCTAAATATAATTATAATGTAGATAACTTTGATAGTTTCCCAATAGTCATTTCTGCACTGCAGAAATATATACAAGGTGTAATTATTGTGTACATACACTTATAAATGTGCTATACAAATATCATCATAAATTTTGTAATTTTATTACAATATACAACTTATTCTGTACAGTAAACCGTAATACTGGAGATGTAGCTCAATCCCCCATAGTAACTATATTATGGCTAAATGCCACTCACTTTGGGACCACCCTTGTGATACACCACGTTACGAATGAAACAGTAAAATTTATTTTTTCATCTCCACAGTGAACAAGATGGTATAAAAATACAACAGAACTATTGTGAAAACAGAAAAGATTTTCACCGACACAGAAACTCAAAAGAAATGGAACGTTTCATCTACAGGAAAGCCAATACATCAGAGATACAAGAAAATAAATTTTTGCTACGTTCCACACGTAAGGTGATGTTGCAGTTTGTAACCAGTATACAACGTAAAAAGTGATGCATACTGCCCTTAGCAAGCACACATCCTGAGAAATTCATGAACTCAAGTCTTTTGACTCTGAGTAGGGAGTGAGGTCTGGAGCCCAGTTATGTATAGTACTACAAATAGTTTACATTAGAAGAAAGAACTCGCAGGAGAGATTCATGATGCTTTAGAACTTAATTATCATTTCAATGTGGTACACTCTACAAACATTATATACAGTACAATTAAGTTCAACATAAAATGATATACATAAAACACATTCTGAATTCTCAACAGAATTTTTGAAACCTATAAATATTTTTATAAAATTACACTTAATACCTACAAACGTACATATTCATAGGTTCATAAACTTAATTAAATACTATTATTATGTAATACATTGAACTGAGTTCAGGCTTCAACATCTACTAGTAATGGAAAAAATTTAATAATATTTCTAAGTTCTTTCCTTTTCAACAGTTTGGCACTGTGTAAATGAATACTGCTAAGAAATATATCAGTAACTTATTTCAGCATTCCCTATATATTCAGCTACCTATGTTAAAAACACTTCAGTAACGGGACATGCTATAACTTTTACAATAGGAGCTACAAATGAATAGAATTTACTACGCACCAAATAAAGCAATAACATAATAATAATAAAAGCAATTAATGATACTATTTTGGGATAAAATGAATAACAAGTATGAGCATCATAACGTTGGCGGCTAAAGTATGACTAAAATGTGAATAAACATTTTCTGAATATTCCATAGCAGAGTTTTCAGTAATAAATTCAACCAATTTTTCATGCAGAAGAGAATGATAGAAGTTTTCAGTTTATCAAAGTCCCATTAATGAATGCATGCACAACAATCAGTTCTGCATTTTGAGTTGTTATAACTCCTGCAGCTAACTTCGAAGCAGCAAGAGTAGTTTTTGCAACATGTATTGCTACTTCACATGAGAATGTGAAAACAAAAGTTACAATACAGTATGATCAAGAACCTCTATGATGATTAAATTTAGCATATCTAGACAATATAAATAATAATTTTAATAACCAAAAATTTGGACCAAAACTTTCAGAATTTCAAAAAGACGTGAAAAACTGAATACAAAAGAAACCTTGTACAACAATGTAAATCAACATTCTTTTTAAAATTATGCATATAAAAAAAATTAATAACAAAAATTTAGAAGAGTTTTGAAGTCAGTTTCATAATTTCAATGTAACTGAACATTTAGGAATATAAATGCCAGAAAATGATTGATAAATATGAACTCAACTAAAGCATCAGATGCCTCTATGTCAACCTACTGATGTTCTACATCTAGGTATTATTTGTTTTAGTGCCTCTTGGTCACGTAGTTGCTCCACAATTGCATTTGTAATTATATTAACTAGATTAATGTGAAAACTGACAGGCACTAAAACTAACTAAAAAGTGCATGTGAAAGTAATTGCAATTTATTTAATGCACCTATACAATTAATGAAACAAAGTCTCTGCTATGAAAAAATACATTATAATATTTAATATTTCAAATAATAACAAGATTAATAATATATATAATCATTGAAAAGGAAGGCCTTTCAATAAGAGTACCTAAAACAAAACAGCTCCCATCTATAGTTCCTGGAATGCAGAATAACATGGGCTCTGTGCATAGGTGGAACTCAAAAAGGACATCAGTCGTCTTCGAGTAGCCTACACAATTTGAACTAGCATTCTGAGCTTGGTGGTGGAGCTGCATACCGATACCTTGGATCTGGATCACCATCACAGATGTATTTCCCTGTACAGAGAAAAGGATTGTGGGACACTGATTTCTGCATCAGGTGAGGATAATAAAAATTTGAATATTTAAGCATTGTATTACTAAACCACAAAAAGATACACAATTTAAAATGAAAAATGACTCCTAAAAATATTAATAATGGTGAAGAGAGGATTAAAACAATGAAGACTACAGTGATTGGAGAAAAGTGGAAGCTGGAATGCGAGACACCCTAGGGTGTAATATAATTTGCCATTTTAATATTACTGCTACTACTGTAAGAACTAGACTTCAAACATCATTGATTTTGGATTTATTACACACAAAGAAAATATAAAAATTTTCTCAAGTAAATTCTTGAAAACAATTTATGAAATAGAGAAAGGGGCTACGTGCAACATTTCATCCATTGAAATTTATTTAGTGTGAAAATAGTAAAAACATGCGAAAAGCAATGCATTATCTTCACTTCTTACCAGGAAACAATGCCAGTAATGTAATCACAGAAATCAGTTTAATGATGTTCATTCTAGAGAGCATAGTCCACATGATTTTTGACCAAAAATCATTTGCTCTCATCTGTCTGTTCGCGAGATGTTTATGTTTATGTTTGAGTAAAATTGTAGGGGAGTGAAAAGGGATTAAAAGGAAGGAAGTCGATAAAACTCAGTCAAAACATATTAAAACACAGTACACTTGCTGCTTGCCTACTAACCAGTAAGTCATGTCAATCTCATTTTAGGTTTTGTATGAAACGTGGTTAACTGAGAAAGTTTCTTATTAATTCTCTACTAGTGTGTTCTAAAGAAATAGGCCACTATTACCTTAAGGAAAGAAAATGACAAGAGTGCAGAAGAACTATACCTGTACAATGAAATGAAACTAAAATGTAAGGATTTCATAAGTGACAAAGGAAATGTACATTTTATTAATCAGAATAATATTTTGTTTTTGAGCGTAACTTAACCTCACTGTCTATTACGACTAATGAATGCAATGATAGCATCAATGTATGCGCAGATAGAATTGATGAATGCGATCATAGTATTGATGAATGCAATGATACAGAAAGGCTTTGTAATTGATGAGTATAGAGAGATTGATGATATCTCAATGGAGATAAAGTTTTAGAAGGCAGCGAAGCAAAGATCAACTTTTTGTGCTAAAGTTGGAAAAATATAAGAACTAATATCTCATGAATGGCAGAAGAGGGCAATTGATTTAAACATATATATAAACACGTGTATTTAACTATGCTCCTTTGGATTTTATTTCTAATTACCAAAAGGCACAGTTTCCAGGTAAGAATTGGTATCACAATTAAGAGGCTCAGTGCGATGCAATTAAATATCATGACGTGTCTCTAATGACAAAAGCAAATGAAAGTTCTATTACCTTGAAGCAAGACAAAAGTCTGCAATTTTATTTTATAATAAATAAGCTTATTGTAAATAATTTGATAAAAAACAACAATAAACAAACACATTGTGTGTGCACACACACTGCATTCAATATTCTTTCAACTTACCAGAGACAAACCGCCGTTTGACCAGTGACAAACGATATCCAGTACCAACAAGTTCAAATTCCAGTCCAGAAAGTGTAGTTCCTTCACAGTTGAATTGAGTAGATAATGTGGTTGGTGTACTGGGTCCTTCATTTAGTTCCATACGAGCACGGAGGGATCCCACACCATGATTTTCGCTATGCTGTGACAGCTCTGTGAACTTCCACAAGGCACGATGGCTGTCTTGCAACCTTCGACAAGATAATAAAATTAAGAGAAGTACTATCCACAGCTATCATAGAAACAATTTAGCCAAGCAATTAAAGTAAATGGTTATAAAAGCAGCAGAAGCCAAGAACAAGACAATTTTCTAGTTATTAATGCTATTTGCAATTTTATTGTGACTGTGAATAAAGATTATGTTAAAAATAAAAATAATCTCAGGAAGCCTCTTCAAAATGAGGGGTTCATCTCATAGTCAGGTAAATATGTTATACAGTAGAATTTCATTAGCATGATCCCCATTACATTTTTCTGTGAGCACATTCTTCAATGTGTGTTGTTTCCAGGGGTACTTGAATGTACCATATAAATTAGAGGTCCCCCCCCCCCCCACACACACACACAGGTATATTCAGGGTACTTTCAGTCCACTTGATTCTAAGTCTAGAGCCAAAGAATTGTGATCTCCTGTTCCTCCCACGCCTTTTGTTCTTTTTACATATATTGTTACCATGCAGGTCTCTGAATTTGATAGATAAGAATACAAAAGTTCTCGGTTCTCTTTTATGTTCACAGGGTGGCCACTCATTTCCAGGAATAACTTACTGTAACTCTTCCTGGAATTCCAGTGCGTCACATTATTTATATATAAAAAAAAATTAAAAGTAAGCATGGTACTAATTTGTCAGCTCTTTGATTTCACTACAATAAAGTGAAAATTAAAAAACCCTCTAGAAATGAAAACTGAATCACTAATTTTTCTTACTAATGATATCTAGTTGTATAACAATCTATCTTATGTGTTTGTGTTATTTATGCATATATTGGTTCCTATTCCCCAGTATTGTGTTCTGGAGAAAATGACAAAATGAGAATTATTCAATAATGTTTATTCTGGCTTACAATGTTCAATATTTTCAGCCCCTTGATAAACGTTTCCACTGTATGCTTTCAACATTAAAAGCACTCATAGCTTGTTGTATATTATTTATAAACAAAATTATAATAATGATGATCATCATCATTGGAGAGTATGAACGAGTGTGTGAAAGGAGAGCGAGCGAGCGTGAACAAGTGTCAGAGAGCAAGCACACATAAACGAATGAGTGAGAGAGCAAGCATGTGTGAGAAGAGAGCAAGCGAGAGCGAACGCATGGAAATGAGAGGAAAAAAGCGTGATTGAGTGCGAGAAGAAAAAAGAAGAGTGAGTGCGAGAAGAAAAAAAAGAAGAGTGTGTGCGAGAGGAAAAAAAGAAGAGTGTGTGCGAGAGGAAAAAAGAATGAGTGAGAGTGAGAGGAAAAAAGAATGAGTGAGAGTGAGAGGAAAAAAAGGAAGACGAGAATGTGAATTCTTACCACTGTGCAGTAGGCTTTGACTGGATACTTTTGACAGTCCCATCTAGTGGTACTGCAACAGTTAAGTTGAGCAAAGGTGATGGAGATGCCATAGCATGGCTGTTGTACTTGTAGTCCACACGCAAGTCAGTATGTGTGCATTCGCATTTCCAATACGCGACAAGTTGGAAAGGACAAGATCCCGCACCAATTTTTGGTTTGATCTGTGAAACAATGTATAATTTTATAAATTTTTTACAAGAACTTTGTAAGACATGTGTATCTTATCTTGTTTGCTGCTGCCATTACTTAATAAATAAATTAAAAAACTAAAAGACATAATTAAGAATGGCATGCCAATAATTACATCATAATTTTACATTATTCTGATAAATTGTCAGTGCATTGGTGAATTTAACAGAAGCAACTGAATTACATGAAATATCCCTTTCAAAAGTGCAGTTTGGAACTTTGACAGTGCTGGTGCTGCCTTGCATGGAGGGGTATACGCCAATGTACGTGCTGAAATCAACTTCGTAAAGAAAGCGCAGTTTGGAATTTGGACAGTGCTGGTGCTGCATTGCACGTGCTGAAATCAACCTGTTCATGCAAGTGGCCACTAAATGGAGGTTAAGAGTATTCGGAAAGGGCACATCAGGCCTAATTTTGCTGATTGTAACTAAGTTAAATAAGCCTCTTGAGATTATACTGGGAAAGGTATCCTTTATTTTTAATGATAATAAATTCACTCACTGTCATGTTCAATTGTGGGAGGGTATGTTCAGTTGCTCATTGGGGTCACGACAATATCTGGGGGCACTATTATCACAAATGAAATATTCCTCTAAAGTTATTATTAGCACCTGAAGAGGCAATCAAACAGATTGCAAAACATGTTTGAATGACAAGTACAAATGAATAGTTTTTTAAATTGAAAATGTGTACTTTATTGTTAATAAAAGATACCTCTCCCATTATAATCTTAAGACCATTATTTAATACATATTGTTAATATAAAGAAATAAATATAACAATAAAACAGTAATTTTCAGGTACACTTAATTTATACAATATATCAAAGAATATCACACATTATCATAACCTTCACTATTTAAAGGTACAGAGTATCAGGAATTGTCAAGCTACACAATGCAGACAGTTTGAATCACAAACTCCTATTCACATTAAGTTTACTTGACTATAAAAAAAAAAGTGACACAAACCTGGTATTTCAGAATGTCAACATTGAAGTATGATGCTGAAGGGTTCTGTTCAGATTGTCTTCTCAGAAGTCCAGTTAAGGCACTCATGTTAAACTCAAAAACTATGTTATCATTACCTAAATGCGAAGAATCACTGAAATGAGAAAACACATTTTCAGTAACTTTTACCTAATTACAATGTAATTTATGCACATAGGTGAATACTTACAAAGATACTAGCTGTTTATTGGGCAACATATTCTCTAGACGCTGAGAATTGCGTATACGGAAGGATAACTGAGCAGGGCTGGGATTGTTAGCCAAAACAGCAACAATGCCAGCAGGGAAAGAAAGCATCATGTCTCCAGAGAGTTTCACTTGACACCTAATGAAAAGTGAAAGAAAGTACATAACAAATCAAGATTAATTTGTTTATATCTCGTTATGCCTTAGATTGACAGTGGGAAGAAAACAAGGGAGAAAAAAAAGAAAAAGACAAAGAACATAGAGGGAAAGAGAGGAGGGAGAAAGTAAGGAGGGAAGGGGAGGTCAGGAAATGAGGATTTAAAGGAAAATGGGAGAAGGAGAAAGAAGAAAAAATGAATGAAAAATTGGAAGACATGAGGTCAGAAAATGAAGAAATAAAAACAGCAAGGTAAGCCAAGACTTTGTTTTAATTATGATGATTGAATTGACAGCAATACCAACACAAAAGGAAGAAAGGAAAGGAATTTTACACAAGTCTAGTTACATGAAGCAAACCAAAACAAACAACAACAAATTACAAGCTTCACAAAGTAGAAACTCACTTTGTTTCATCAGTTCCTCTGAAGTAGGAATGCACTATTTCATGAAATGCAACAGCCAGTGGGATTGTATCTGCAATGCCTATAGTCAGAGGAGAAGGTCCACGAGATGAGCCTACAGGCACACCTGCAGCACGAAACTCCAGACTGCCTACGCTGTCGGTACGTGCCATTGGTGCTGGGCTCATGCGCCCACGAGATGCAGGACCCTTACACACAATATTGCATTTGAAATTCATTTGCATGAATAACATTCATATTCTAAAGCAGAACACTTCAAAAAAAATACTGATTAGTGCCAGGTCAATTTTTAAAAAGGAAAGAATAAAACAAAAACAGATGGAGAGAGCTGCATCCTGAGGGTAGAACAATCAAGTTTTGGCATTAAGCTTACTGGTCTCAAAACGAGTAATGAGAGAGACTGGTGAGTGTGTTTCCTTGTAATGTTTCACATTTGGTGGAGGTCCTCCTATAGTAACTTCTGCCCTACCTAACAGTACACAAGAGGTGGGTCACACACAACCAATGGTAATCAATGCCTTCCCCATAGTCTGCAAAGATGTGTGAAAACCATGAAGAATTACTTGGAAGTGTATGTTGTTAATAATGAAGTTTCCTTTTAGGCCTAATAAACCAACAATTTCTTCTTACGCATCTTTCAATTTCCCCACTTATTTGCTCCTGTGCCAGGAATCTATTTGGTATTAGCATTGTGAAGAACATTCATTCCAGTGACCTTGAATTCCATACAGTGAATTTCTATTCCTGTAATAATGGCTGATAAAATATATAGTTTCCACGACTCATTGCAATTACCCTTGTTCTACAGGAAGCTCCAATTAAACAAATTTAACGGAGAATGAGCCAATTTGGATACACAGAAATTCTCATGATTAGATAAAGCTCCAAATTAAGTAAAAAATAAAACCAGCAGAAAAAAACTTCATTTTAATGAATGAAATTAAGTTGAACATACACAAGATAGAAGACCGAAAAATAAATTTTACATAAAAGGAGCAATGTCTGTCTATCAGTTACATAGTTTTTTCAATTTTGATACTTATTTTCCTTTTCTCTCTTAAAATTGATTCAGATAATATGAGTTCTCTAACTTTAAAATATATCATTTATGCAAATACACTCAATTTTATAAAGAATGTTTTCCCCACAATCTATAAGTCCTTACAGTAAAACCCTTCAGTCTCTCATATCTTGCACATAAATATCTGTGCATCAATAGTTTTCTTATTTGTACTTAGGCTGATTCCATTACTCAATAAGTCTGCAAGTGGTGTACCTGCAATTACTAGCATCGAAACAAAACTTTCTCAATCCCACAAAAAGTAATTTACAACTGTGACCACATCTTTTCTAAGTAAACTTTATTCATCATTGCATTTTTACAACTATTTCTTAAACACACAAGCCAATTATTTCATAACTTTCATTTTGGGCTGTTGAACTTTGCCACTCCCGAAATGAATTTCAATGATAAGACAACACATTTGACTTTACAATTTTCCTCATATTAAAAACATGTTATTTAAAGAAGAAATTGGTATTATCTACACTTTTATCACAAGTAAGAAAAGAAGAGCTTACCTCACCTCGCCGAGATGGAGGTCTGGGAATAGCAATGGTACCTTGGGTAGGAGTTGGTGTCTGCCTTGACTGCTTGGGAGGTAGAGTAGGCTGTATTTCGCCAACTTCAGAAAATAAATCTCCCAGATCTGTAACAAGAAATTCACTAATGAGCTCAAACTTCTATGGATGAAAAACTGTACAATTTCTAAAATTATTTACATTGCATATCATGAAATAAAGCATGAGTACATAGGAACAATTAAAATTGATATCCATTGATTGAGTTAAACTTTTTCACAATGAATATTAATATGAAAAACAAATAAGATTCTTATTAACATTTTCTGTCATTATCATTTTTAAATTAGTCAGACTGTATTTGGTCCTTAATTTATAACTTCCCATAATGTGAATTTCCAGGAAATAAAAATTTAAGACCATGAAAATTTTTTTATCCTAGATTAATATTACAAACCCTACATATCAAAACTTATTGTTTGAATACACAGGTAGAATCAAATAAATTTACCAATTTATATGATGGATTACTGAATACTTTTTCTCAAAATTAAGATATTTCTTTCTTTTAGTCTTACTTTATTATGTAATGTCCCTCTCAAACTATCTTCATCATTTCATACCATACGATACCACTGACACCATTTTGTGAACAAATTTTTTTATCAAGGTGCGTTCTGTTGTGACTTGTGTACATTAGTTCAAGTTAATTCTTTTGTTAAAATCTGCCCATCTGCCCATTGTTTAAAATATTATATTAATCATGTTTTTGACATTGCCTGAAAGTGGAAATAATTAATTTACAAAACTTTATTATGCCTAACATGTAACATTGATACAAAGCAGTTATAATATTTTCTGTCTTTAAAATTAAGGACCAAATACAGTTTAATTTGAAAAGCACACAACTTTAACTAACTCTAATTAAAGACTTTCTCTAGAGCAGATGGAAATTGTTAATGTACAAAAGAGAAATTCTGCCTGCACTTTTGATCAATAACACAATGCATCACAACTAACTGAATTTACATTGTAAATGTAATACATACTAATATGCACATTGTATCGTAAAATTAATTCATCATATTTAATAAACATGGGAATGTACACTGAAGAGCCAAAAAAAAAACAAAAACAAAACTGGTACACCTGCCTAATTTTGCGTAGGGCTTCCACGAGCCCACAGAAGTGCCGCAACATGAAGTGGCATGGACTCAATTAATGTCAGACGTGGTGCTGGAGGTAATTGACTCGATGAGTTCTACAGGGCAGTCCATAAAATCGTAAGAGTACGAGGGGGGATGGAGATCTCTTCTCAACAGCACATTGCAGGGCATCCCAGATATGCTCAATAATGTTCATGTCCAGGGATTTTGGTGGCCAGTGGAAGCCACTCTGTAGCACTTCTGGATGTGTGGGCTGTCGCATTGTCCTGCTGGAATTGTTCAAGTCAGTCACGACACGCAATGGACATGAATGGGTGCAGGTGATCAGACAGGATGCTTACATACATGTCACCTGTCAGTTGTATCTAGACATATCAGGGGTCCCATATCACTCCAACTGCACACTCCATCCCATCACAGAGCCTCCACCAGCTTGAACAGTCCCCTGTTCACATTCAGGGCCCATGGATTCATGAGGATGTCGTCATATTTGTACACGTCCGTCCGCTTGAAACAATGTGAAACGAGACTTCACTGGAAACTCGTTGGCTGGCCTGACATCAACAGTCCAATATCGGTGTTGAGGGGTCCAGGCGAAGCGTAAAGCGTTTGTGTCGTGTAATCATCAAGGATACACGTGTGGTCTTTCGGCGCCGAAACCCCATATCGGTAATGTGTCGTTGAATGGTTTGCACGTTGACACGTTGTTGGCACAGCATTGAAATCTACAGCAACTTGCGGAAGGGTTACACTTCTGTCACGTGTAATGATTCTCCTCGGTCGTCGTCGGCCCCTTGCACGATCTTTTTATGACCGCAGTGATGCCGGAAGTTCGATGTTTTCCTGAATTCTCGATATTCACGGAACATTCCTGAAACGGTCGTACGGGAAAATCCAAATTTCATAGCGACCTCGGAGATGCTAAGCTCCATCTTTCTTGCGCCGAATATAACACCACGTTCAAACTCACTTAAATCGTGATAAGCAGCCATTGTAGCAGCAGTACAACTGTGCCAGACTGGTTGTCTAGTACAGTCGTTGCCGATCGGAGCGCCGTATTCCGATTGGTTCAAGATCTTTTTATTTTAAAACGCTTGTTGCAATAACAGTTTTTTGGCTCTTCAGCATATAATATACACAATAATTACAATCAATTTCAAGACAAAACAATGTCAACAATTATAATACAATATACAGTGTATTCAGAGTTTCTCTGCAGTGACTTCTCCATCAATATAATCTATTCTATAGGGAAATATTGCGTTGTGCTCTGTCAAATTCCTCTGTCTTTGTTATTCTCGTTGCCTAAGACGAACAAACACAGATTGCCACTAAAGAACGGTTCTGGGAAATTAGGTTCATGTAGCAGGGATACCTCATCACTTCATCGAACATGACATTCTAGTCTCAAACTATTTTTTTCAGTCTTCCAGGCAAAGAATGCTTCTGTTTTGTTTTCATAATACTAATTTCCAGATAATGAACAATAGAGGTTTAAGGCTTAAAGTCACAAGACATTTTCCCATTTCAGGTGGCTTTGTTTGCAAGATTTTCAGCACAATACCTACAGGTTCATTATCAGGAACACATGAAATGCTACTTGATTTGCAACTAAAATCACAATTTAGGCACACAGCATTACACTGACGGAAGAATGGAAAGGGGTGTCAGAAGTAAGTGACCCAGACCCATGACACCATGAATCAAGCTCGCAGGGAAGTTGTGGACTCGAGCAAAAATGTCTTCCCTTGCAATATTGCCATTTCCCAACTAAAGGGAGTGCAGTGGTGAAGCAGCCACCACAGAGACACATTTTGAACACACTGTATAAATTAAATAATAAAATGATATGAACATTTTCTTTTTAAACACGACATTAAACAAGTTTTCAAATATCCTTTCCAGAACAAATGACTGCATTAATGCTTTAGTTTGCAATACAAATATATAGAAGCAAAATAAAAAAATAAGTAAACAAATGGTTTAGTTCATAACCAAGAGTAACTAATAACTTATTTCTAATAAGTTTATTGTTTATGATAAACAATACTTGATATGAGGGTAACCACAAAAGTCACAATTATTTTATCTCACAAATAATATGAGTAATGCAAGAAATTTTAAATTACACCAAGGGAAGGTAATAATCAATATTAAATTTAATGCCACGACATCAACAATCCTTCAAAGTATTCTCCCAAACAATGCCCATGAAGGCATCGAACAGACTTGGTCTCCTCATGGGAAAATATCCCTCTCAGATCTCACTGCTAAGGCAAGATATTCAAAAGACCAAATGTGTACCCCACATACTAAGCTGAATCAGCCTGTCCAATCGCTATGGCTGAAGATGTCATATGTACACAAACATTTATGTCTCTGTGATTTACATGCTATTGGAGGTATTATTATACCAATAATTGATTTTTATCACTTTGTCTCTGCTTAAATATAATTCAGATCTCAATATTATTTAACACTGGTATATTAAATGTTAATATATATCATGACTTTCCAGTTGTGTAATGCATAAATCTCTAACCCGACCTGCATTATCGTGGAAAAGCTAGTTGCCATGGCAAGCATTGTTTATTTAACACAATTACTGATGAATAGGTTTTGGATTTTCCAATTAGGTACCAAAACTGGCATTATAATTTCCTAAAAAGGCGCTTTAAATTGATATGAAAATAACATTATAGAATAATTGTTATTTTACTTCAAACTTTTTTACCACAAATATCCACAACACTATTTTAAATTCCAATGCATGCAGAAATTTAAGAAAACGGCCTCCAGCCAAGTGAAGGTATCTGGTTTCATTTGATACACTGGAACTCGAAAAAATGAAAATCACAATGAAACCATTTAGATTATTACTGAAAAAATGCAAACATTTCATTATGTTACTCATACTCTTTTTCATAGCATGTGTATCAACTAAATTCTGCACCTGGAGCAGATTCTTTGGCTATTTGCCAACTGTGTGGTCGCTTGCTGGCACATGCCGCCGCCGCTGCCCCCATCACTGTACCCATGGTGGGGCTACTGAACTGGATGAGGGCATTGAACAATGACAGACGGGATGACCATTGGCTCCGGAATAAATACATTATTTACTAGTATTAGTTTCTTGCTAGGTGATCTGTGCACTGGCTGCATCACACACCGAATCGCTACATTTTATTGATATGAAGCCGAAGTTGTGTGTGTCTGCGCGAGAGTGAGTGTACGAGAGTGAGTGTACGAGAGTGAGTGTACGAGAGTGAGTGTACGAGAGCGAGTGTACGAGAGCGAGTGTACGAGAGCGAGTGTACGAGAGCGAGTGTACGAGA